>JANSTT010002008.1:0-33690 GCA_026745375.1 Platyura marginata
AAATATATATATACATACATGATGTATGTATATATGATGTATGTACTTACTATACATAAATATAATAAGTGTAACACAAACTTTAAGAGATATACATATGAAGGGATATTATAAATTATAAACAATCATTGAAGTGAAGTTTTAATTACTCTTTGATGTTGTACTAACTACTAACCAACCCCAGATTAGCTTATTTTCAATTTTAAATTAACGTTTTGTAAAATAAACATCGAAATAAATAAAAAACACTTACATTTGTCTGTTTAAAAATCCATAATCGATTCCCCATTATCGAATCCTTGACGCCAAATCAGTGCCAAATAAATCCCGAAGTGTCTTCGGCTATGTCTATATGAATAACATAATTTATTAACATTACCTATTCATAAAGTATAACAATTAAACTTACAGTATGTAATCCAACCATACGTTACGACTCGATCAAATATGCCAAATTTATATCATCAAAAGTATTGTTGAACCCGGTGTTTTAGAAACTTTTATTTAAGGCACTGATCTAAAAATTTAAAGTTATTTATTAACAAACTATAGATATTAATAAGATAATTGTTCGGTGAATGGTAGGTGATTTCGGTTTCATCGCAAAAATATTTCAACGAAAGAAATGGACGCCTGACGAGCTAATTTTTTTCAAAATAGTAGCCGAATTAAAGATGGTCGCTAAATGAGCAAACGGTTTTAAAAATTTAACAGAGTTTGATTCTTGTATTTAACAGAAGAAAAAAAAACTGTCCATTTCCATATGTAGGGCAGGGTTATTACTCCATAATTGCTATATACCATACTATTTTACAACCATTTAGCTGCAAAACGAAAATCTATTATTTGACATTGTGTACAAATATCATTTTTGAAATTACAAAGTTTTCCATTAAATCAAATTCATTTTCTTCATATGTATTTGTATAAATGTAGAAGAAACAAAATATTTTTATTGAAAATCCTTATTCAACTACCCTCTAACTAAACAATAAAATGTTCGTTAATTCTTCGCTAACCAAGCAAATCGGTAAATTGACTTCCTTAATTGATGGTAACGACCTCTTAATTTTATCACGTATCCATGGGCATATTGTCCTTTATAAAGATTTATTGGGGATGAAATAGTAGGTAGTTAATAGTGTGTTTAGTGTGGTATAGGACAATGACATATGTATGTACCTACACAAACAGTATGTACTTGGACTGTGTGCATTAAGGGAGTGCATATTTTTGTTGTAGTCATTTTATCCTTAACTATTTATTTAAATATTTAAAAATACTTCTTTTTCTCTCCTTCCTGTCAGGAAAAAGACTGTTCGTTTTAAATCACACAAAATGATCTGAGAACTAAGATTGTTCATTTTTTAGCAATTTACTAAAATATTCGCATACAAATTTTCAAAACTTTTAAATTTTTTGCATAGGAATTTTTACCAACGATGAGATCATAACCAAACACTTATAAACTTTTCGAAAAATTCTTGCACACAATAATTCTACACCTATTTTATTGAAAAATTTGTCGTTTATTTCGCATCTACAATAAAATGTCATCATTCACACAGCATGGTGAAAAGGATTTTGTATTTTGAATATTGTGTACAAAATGGAAAAGTAAGGTACTTACATTTCAATGCAGAAGGCACCTCCATGAAGGAAGCCTCTAAACGGCGCGCTTTCCTTTTGGTATTTTGTCGTGAAAATCACATGATTTATTTGTACAAATATACATGGCGTTAAAGTGGATAATACTAAAGTTTATGTGAAAATATATTATATTGCATAATATTTAACTAATGTGTTAGATATATGTATGAATGTAGATTTATATATATGATATATGTATTGTTATTCCAAAGTTTGTAATCGTTAAGCTCAATGGATATTAAGTAATATTATTGGTGTAACAATGACGTAATTATTAGTTAATCAAATAAAAGGACTATTAAAGAAAAAATGGCGGTCTCTGAACATATGTACTTCATTGTTATATATTTAACTATCCGTTTAATAGTGGTTGAAACAAAATAACACACCGTAATCACATGATAAGTCATCCATCCGAGGTTTGGTATAACATTTTGAAAATATTTATATAATTTTCATATGTTTTCCTCGGTGGATTGGGAGGTTCCGGATTCAAGTTCGATTGGGGTGAAACACGAAATGTTATTCTAGAACAGTCTAGAAATTGCATTATCTCAGAATGACAGTGCTTAAAGGTGACGTGTGAAATGGAGAAAGACCTCAAAGTGATGTATTTCCAAAATACAAAAAAGATGTCGTCATATCAATAAGATAATGGGTCACCAATAGAGGTTTGACATAGGATAAATATAGGATGATTATGAACTCAAAAAAAGTGTTCCTAACCTATATGTTTTTCTAAGGAATCTCCGCTTTTATTTCGTTGTTTCCAAACATTTTAGGCCTCCCTTCTGTTCTTTTGCTATTAAATCATTATTATTTATAGAAAATGTACGAAACTCACAGTGAACAAGCTAATAAAATCTGAGCAGTGATTACCGAGAAACCAAATATGAACATTTAAAAAAACATCTGGCCCCCTAGTTATATCATATCATAAATATTTTAAATCATTTTTTTTTAGGTTTCCCTTCAAAATTGCGAACCCTTCTGTCATAATTACGATTATTATGTACGTTAAAGATTACATTGTAATCGAAGTTATTAGCTTTAGAGTTTTTAATAAATCAATTATTTGATATAATTAAAAAAAAATGGCGTTGACATGACGCAGCCGGTAACACCTTTATGTCGTTTTATACGATTTTTTTAGTTTTCATTAAGCGAAAACTTTTAAATAAACTCCCATAAGAAAATCCTAGACAGTCAATTAAACGACTCACATTTTGTAGTTGCTCAGAAATATTTATCGTTTTCTGAGTTTTTCTTTTCGTTATTTGTGTAGTAGTTTTGACATTGACAAAATAAAGGAATTGTAAAGAACAATTATGCAGATTTGTATAATATCAAATAATTATGAAAGAAAACTTCTCCTAAATAAAGAACGGACTTCTAAAAACGATAGATAGTTACCGTAACTAATATAAACAAATAAACGTCATTAAAGTAGATAGATATTCTAATTTTCATAATCATATTCCTATTATGTACTTGTACATACCACAATTAGAATAGAAAAAAATAGATAAATTCATTAATTTAATTCAATGTAATTTAATTTATAATTTATTGTAATAAACAGATATAAAACCACTGATTCGAGAAAACTTAATTTGACATAAACCATATTTAACTTCAAAAACAATCCAAAATAATCCGAAAGAATATTCACCTCAAATCCCCTTAGGACTAAAGTATATCCATACAATATACAAACGTAAACACATTCAACATTTCTCTCCCTTAATTTGGCATTAAAGACGTGAACATAATAAAACGCAATGATGAAATGAAATCAGTACAAATGAATTTATATTTAGTTAGTTTAGTACCATATATATCTCCCTCCATCAGCATCATCAACCACCCATCAAACCCCCTTAAATGTATCCACCCTTGTTATACTTTAGCCGATAGCAATATGCTATTTGCGAATTTTAACTCGATTTGTGTTACGTTGTGGGTGAAACTAAGGGGTAACATATATAGTGTCGAAAAGCCAAAACTGTTAGTTTTAGCAAGTTAATGTACTTAGGGGATGGTTGTTTGTAATAGGGTAATTTTATTTGCTAAATAGTATGTATATGTGTGCTACCTACGGAAATTCATTCTACATCAATTTTTATAGAATTAATTAATTTTAAATTTCAATTAAATTCCAAAGGATTTCTAGATAATTATCTACTTTTCAATCACACATCTGATGGTAAACGATAAATATTCACTCTATAAGTTATACGATCAATTTTTTAAATTCTTATCTGAAAAATACATATCTTAAAACTATCCAATATGATGTTAATATTCTTATTGGACTCAAAATCTGCTTTTTTAGGATTATAGAAAAAAATCTCTGCAAAAGGATATTATTTGTGGTTCACGTGAGATATTTATTTATTATAAACTTTGCTTTATACACCATTTTCAGAAGTCATTTACATATGTATGTGGTATGTACCTACATATATAAAAAAAACACTGTAAACTTATGTATGCTTATACATAAGTCTTGAACTCTAAACAAGAAGCTATTTGATTTTTTTTTACTTACGTAGACGTATCAAGTTCGGCCGATAATATATTAGTATAAACAGAAGTTACCAAACTTTTTCAGTTTACGGACCCCTTACGAGTTACACTAAAATCTAATAAACACTTTATCATTACTTACTTATTACCAACTGTATTTCTGGACGTCCAATATAGTGAATGTCATAATTCTAACTTTGCACCTGCTCAATCTCAGTCTTCTATTTCATTCAACGACAGTGCGTCGCCATGGTTTCAAATATCTACCCAGTTTTCGCTTGGCTTGTAAGTTCCAATAAAGTTGAACTTAAGTCCACATATTGTTGAAGTTTACTTTCATAACCTTAGTTGCAACTGAAACTTAGTATATTCGTAAGTAAAAATTTCGATCTGATATTGTATTAGACCAGAATATCTTCAAGATCCTTCGCGAACATTTGTTTATGAAAACTGAAATTTTGCACCATTTTTTGCACATTGGAGTTGAATATCATTTCTTAGTTCTAACTAATGACCATATTTTGATTACATGTCCATACTCAACCCAGGGTTTTTTTTATTGTTGCGTTAACACTTGCGCCGTCGCCATTACTTAGAGTACCAACACTGCCCAAGATAGATATTGTTTCTAATACTCCATTTTCAGATGCTGAGTTAAACACCATTGTTTTTCGTATGGGAAGTTTTTTTTAAAACTAGAACAACAAATTATTAAGCCTTTTCAATTTTCTTCATCTAATATGCGATTTGTAAAAATGATTTCTTAAATTTGCTTAAAATTAGTGTGATTTCCTTGACTTGAATTGTGGTGGTGATCCAAATTCCATTGATCCTTCGAACAAAATTTAAAAATAAAGATCTTTTCCAGGAGGGAATTATTTTACATAAAAAACATATAACATTTATCGAGATTCACCTATACATCTATACCTACACTTCTACAAAATTGCCGATAGAATTTTTTACATAAAAATTTAAATCACAAGAAATTCATCATAATTTACTATAAAACCCTTTCGTTGACACCCAAAAAACAACCCCTTGTACATATTTTACATAGACATATATCATAAACAATCATAAACGTGAATTTGACACGACGTTTAAATGCAGGGGAGGAATATTTTATGTCCGCACACATATACTGGAGTATTGTTGGAACAAATATTTGCACCCTACAATTTCTGAACAAATATCAATATTATTAGTTCAAAAATTATTTCTATTGTTGCGGGATGTCTGTTTATGGTATATATAATTTGATTTTTATTTCTTTTAAGTAATTGTTAACTAATTTTATATTTTTTATTTATGTATGGTATGTAAAAATGAAATGTTTATATCATAAAAATGGAACAAACACATTTTTAAAATTGTTGGTATATAAAAACAAAGGGGATAGCGAACACTACAATTGGAACAGGTAATTCCATCTATGATTACCATAAATTTATTAAAAATTATTTAAAAAAAAAATTGTTGTACAGGAGTTGATCGATTAATAACAAAAGAGAGGAAACAAAATCTGTGTGAAAAGAGGAGAGAGATGTCCTAGCATCCCTAATTACATTCTTTGTTTGGTTGGAAGAGAAAAACTTTGAGTAACAAGAGTTCTTATGATCTTTAATGCAAATATTACACATGGTTAAAAATTGGTTTGGCGAACCCATTTAAAATATTAATGGCAGGTATCAGTGGGGTGCACTGAAAATTTGTGATTCAGTATATCGCACTATTTTAAAGAGTCCTTTATCTTGAGTTATTTTGGGCTTTATTTTTTCATTAACACAATATTTGGAAATTTTCGAATTCTTCCTTTATATTATTTTTATTATATCTTAAAATAGTGGCATTTCTTGACAAATAAAATGTTTGGAAAAATTTTACCCTTTAAGGTTCATAAATATTTAACAAGAAAGGATTGACTATAAAAAACAAGATCAGAGGTTAAAAAATCTTATGTCCAAAAGAAAGAATTGAAAAATATTCGCGGGGCACTCTGCTGCACGCCACTGCACGGTAGATAAATGTTTAGTTTTTTAATACTGGGAACAAATATTTTCTAAAATAAATTTTTAGAATTTGAGATATTAACAAAGGAAAATTCAAAAAAAAAAGTAGTCATGCTTGAAATAAGTACCTACCAAAATATTAGAGAATCCCCAGGTATATAATTAGTGGGAATATTATTTCTTTAGTTTTATTTTTTGAAGTGGGACATTGCAGATTGAATGATTTTGCTACATTTTGGTACAAATGCTACTGTTTCGTATTATGTTGCAAAATATGCTAGGTATGATGATGGTCTATACCTGATGGGTATAATATTTTATTTTTTTAATTCTCTTTGATGTTATGTGCTGTATATTCGATTTACATTCACATGATATACAGGTAACTAAATAGGTATGTAACATTATTGGTTTTATCTTTCCATGAGATTATTGAGTATAGATAAAAATGTTATGTAATTTTAAAAAATCTATTAGTTTAGGCAAGTTTTTTTTAAAAAAAATCCTGTTTCTGCTAACATCTCCAAACACGTCACCAATTTAAGTTTAAACTAGTACCATAGTGAAAGTAACTAATATAAGAGAATTATACTCTATATTTATCTTCTTGTCATCATGAAATAAATAAAACTTTAACACTGCATCCCCACATAAAAAATAAGTATGAAAGAAATAATTTAAGAATTGAAGAAATATGCATGAGAACTTATTTATTATCTACGACTTTGTCCTTATCACAAATATGTATATCGTTGGTTTACAGCCAGAATTCACTAAATACATTTTGCAATTTTTAGATTTTGATACTAAATTAATTCATTATTTTTATTGCCAACTTTATATTGGCAAAACCTCATACATAGGTCACAACCAGATATTATTTGAAAGGCTGTTAGGCGTAATTTCATTGCAGTATAATATAATATAATATAATATAATATAACCCGAAATTTTTAAGTTGTTTATTGACTTAGTGAATTCCACCATTAAACCAACGATATACATAATATATAAAAAAATAAAAAAATGTAAGTAGGTACCTGTAATAGTGAAGTGATTACATAATTTTTTGACTTTATATTTTAATCTTCCTAGAAGAAAAGAAAAATTTGGAAATTAAATATTGTTTTAAAATACAAAAATATTGTTTTAGAAATACTAAAAAATTGTCATGTTTTATTGTTACTACTAGATCGTATCCCCCCGACAATATACGAATAGGCAACAATTTTTACCTTAAAATATTCACTACAAAGGATTATGGTTCTGTTATGTTACATTGTCCTTTGCTAGTACCTACATATTCATTGCATTAATAAACGATAATTAAAAATTCTTGCGAAAAGTGACATTTCGCTATAAAATAATTGGTTCAAATAAGTACACATTAAAAACTGGTACCGCAATTTATTGGCGTCGATTTTTTTATTGCAGTATCGCACAATTTCACTACAGATTTGGAGTGCAGTGGTTTCATTAATTTTTGATTTTCACAAATGTAAAACTGATAACACAATATGATTACAATATGAAAAAAGTTTTTGTTGTTTTCATAATTTTCGACATGGGCAAATATAATTCTTAAACATTTTTTGTTTTTTGTCGAACTGCAATTAATAATTGTGAAAAGGGACAAATATAATGTCCATTTTAATTGGGGACTTTTAAAAAATTCATATTCATTTGGCAAAGCAATTCCGTGCCATAAAGTTTTCATTGCTAGATTGTTAAATAGTGTTTCAATATATATATATATATCTTTAGATATATTAAAATTTAAAAACTTAGTAAAATTGCCAAAATTTTCTGTTTTTAGGCTGTTTTAAGTGTAGATCATTTCCGATATTATTTTACATTACAAAAATCAATCTTAAAATAAAAATTATGTAATATTTTGTATTATTTATCTATCTAAGTATATCTTTGTCGTTGGGTGTATCTGGATATGTCAAATTAACAAACAAGAAATAATGTATAACGAAATATCTTAGCACCCAGAGTGATAATAATAATAATAATAATAATGATGAAGAAATGATGACAACCCATCCATTTCACTATCAGTCTCTTCCGTCTCATTACACTTATCAGACATACGGATTTCTATGTGTATGGGAAAGGAACACAAAACTCTGTATATAATACTACGACGTTTATAATCATTACTCAAATTATATTTAATTTCATCTTCTGAGCCAATGAACAAAATAAAAAGAGGTCTTTAAAACTTTTTAATCCAATAAAGTTAATATTTGAACATCTAATTTAATGTATCTCTATAGTTAGTTGTGGTCTATTCTCTAGTGTGCTATTAATAAAGAACTAATGAGTTATTTTCACACAGAGGAACATTCATATATACCAAAAAATCAAAATAATCTTGATCTAATTTAATTATAATTTGTTCAGCTTTATACCTTAAAGAGAAATAGATAAAATATAGATTTATGTGGTCTACACATCATCTTACAGAGGTGTATCGAAACAAATTAATTGACGAACAATTTCGATTGTTATTTGGAATAAATCAAATTAAATTTTATCGAACAATGAAATATTTGAACTGAAAAAAAGTCCCAAATGTCCAAAATTATTATTATGTAATGGTAGGTATGGTTTTTCTTTAAAGTTTATTGTTAACTTAGCGCGGTATAAATTCGTTTTTATAAAGTCATAATTCTTAACAATAATTCTGAATATATAATCAATGCATATACGAAACAAATTTAATAGTAGTCAATTACATAATAGAGCAATTATTGATTTCAAGTATAATATGGGGTATTATTCCGCCTATGTTTGGTTTTTTATATTTGTTAAATATTATATAATCCTTCTAACTGTATATGCCCAACTGTAGCCGTATTTGCATACAGAGAAATATTCTTTATTTATTTTCCTATATTATTTTTTTATTATGTTTTTCTTTGAACATAGCGCTTCCACAAAACCTCTCCATCTTATACGGTTCTACGCAATGTGTTTTATTTCCATCCGGCTATTACCCGTTTGTTCGATTTCCTTGTATATAGTCCGTTGCCAGTCTTCCTACACTTCTTGTCCCTTGCGAGATAAATTCTAGAACCTGTCTGGCTATTGATGAATCGAGTGTCCCTATAATATGTACAATCCATTGACATTTTCTCTTGCCTTTATTTGTGAATCGATTGGATCCTGTCTGGTAGTGTTTCACAGTTTGGCGTTCGACCATAACACCTTGATTCTCAAGCACTTATTGAAAAAAAAACATGTATTCTGTTCAGGTTTTACTTAGTGACGAGCCATGTTTCGCTTTCATTGATTTTACACACGCATTACAAATATTAATTTTTGTAGTTTTCGAAAAATATGATGATTTCCCATACAGCCGACCAAACTCTTGAAAGTCGTTCTTGCTTTTGTTAGTCTAGCGTTGACATCTTCATTTGTTCCATCATTTGTGATCAAGATGCATTTGTGATTAAATTGCTATACGTCTTTCAATGGCGTACCATTTATTTATGTACGTAAACAAGAAATAGTATTTTTTTGAAAATTATGCAAGTGTTTTGAAATTTCTCAAATTTTTCTTATAAAAATGTGAACAAAGAAAGTTCCAGACCATAAAAAAGAGAAAAAACTTATAAAAATACAAGAAATTATAGTAGACCTCTGTAAATTTAGTAAACTGCTCCCGTGTGGACATAGAATACATATTGGAGGAAAAGAGAAATCTGTCAAATGAGATAGATAGAAACATTTTTATTTTTCAATTTTAAATTGCCATATTTCTTTGTACGCAGATACGGCTGCTGGAAAATGCTAATTTTACGGAGATTTTTTTGAAATTCTACAAAAAAAGTAGTAGTTTTAATTTTTAAACCATGAATATATTTAGATATTCGCTAAAATCGTTTTTTGGACATATTTTGAAAAAAAATATAAGCTTTAATAATAATGACCAAATAAATGTCCTGATTTTACTATATATTCTATTAAAAAACCCATAACCTTAAATGTCACATCATTCAACTGTATATCATTTGGTGTCTTAATGGCAAATAAAAAGCACATACACACGCCAATGGAAATTACGACAAAAAAGTACGAAACGTTAATTAGCGCGAAATTTTATGGCGACTTTTTCAACGAAAGAAGATGACGATATAGCTATAATGCCAAGAGTGCTAGAAGTGTTGGGTAAAAAAAGTTGGAATGTGAACAAACGAGATATATAAGGGACTTATCCAAATTTTTGGCAAGAACTACAAGATGAAGTTCACAGGATGTACACAAATTTTATACACAAATTTTATATCCATTGTTTGTCAATTATTTGCAAAAAAAGTGAGATATTGGAAAACAGGATAAAATATACGAACAAAAAAGTGTCCAATAATCAATTGCTATTCTTAATAGATTTGCATCAATCAGAAAAATGGGAAATTGGCCCATATGACCAAAAAAAACGAAAAATAAAATGACGCACAAAAAACAAGCGCGCATATCTGCGCTTCGGTGATACTGGCCAGGAACATCCCGCGCATATATAGGCTTAACTATGATGCAAATAGGTTAAGAAAAGTTGCCATTTGTGCTAAACTGCAACGATTTCAAATGCTCCTTATATGGAAAATGGCATAAATGTAAAACAGAAGAAATGACAAATTACACTTTCGTCTACATAGAAAGCATTATACCAGTCCCTGACAACAACACAACAGTACGCCAATGTTCTATCCATTTTAATTAACATAAAACATTTTAGTTTACTTTTATTTCACTAAGCAAAAATTAATTTCACAGCACGTCACATTTAATTAGGCAATTCATCGCTTTATAATGTTTAAAAAGCAGTACATACCTAGATAAATGTGTACATAATATGCATAAACACTGGGAATTTTAATAAAACAGTCACTTAGAATATTATAACTCTTATAATGGGAAAAACGGAGAAAATAGACGACATATGGAAAATGTAATGGGGAGTTAAAAGTATTGAATAATCCATTTTCGCAAATGTCAATGTGATATATGGAAATTACATATGTGTCGCGGGCGCTTAAGCAAACAAAAGATATTATTTACGTTTAAATTCTCATATCATCTGGGAAATGAGTGCTTGTGAGTTCAAAAGGATTATATTATATTTACGTTTATGAACATGAGCATTTATGTTTATTGTTTTATTTTTAGTTACAAAACAATTACCTCTCGTTTGAATAATGAAATTAGTGTTATTACTATTTAAAAAAAATGTATTATTGAAAATATTATGGAGTAATATTTTAATTTCAATAAACAAAAAAAAAACATTTGATAGACTTAGCATTATAGAAATGAACAAATGAAATATGTATTTAAAAAAACCCAATAAATAGGAAGGTTCAAACCGACTATTCCGGCTAGAAAGGATACATAAATGGAATAAATTAATAAAATTATATTTATAATTTATTAGAGTATATTTGAATTTAAAACAGAACACAAAACCGTGTTGTAGGAGACTAAGTGCAAGTACATACATTTTCGCACACATGCGTGTGCGTTTGTGTATACGTGTGCGTTTGCGTGTGCGTGTGTTTGCGTGTGCGTTTGTGTTTTCATGTTTTCTTATCGTATTAGAGTAAAACCATGCTATAGTATACCGTGTTATATGAGAATTATCGCAATTTTCTTATCGCGTTAGAGTGAAACCGTGTTGTAAAAAATTTCAGCCTTTTATCTTCAGTCGTTGTAGCCATAATCTTGATTATTTACGGACGGATGGATGGATACACATGCATTTTTCGACTTAGAATTTCACGAGAAAGACAATGGTGTTAAAATTATTTTTGTACGATGCGTATTAAGGAGCGTTATAAACTCCGTATTAAAGTTATAATACCCTTTGATTAACATCGGGTATAATTATGCACAATATAAAAAATGAAATAAAAATTCTAACAAGAATAAAGATATAAAATAAACATAAAAAAAAATAAATAAAAAAGATAGACAAAAATAAAAATTAATAAATAAATAATAATAATAAATGAAAAGTTAGTATCATTTATATAGCTATAGTTAAATAATACTTGAACCTTGGAAGGTAAAGTAGACATCATAGAAATTTAACCTTACTAACTAAAACCAATTACGAATTTTATATCTCTATAAGGATTGAAGTTTCTTAACAGACTATTTTTAAATATGCAGTTGCTATAAATAATCGTTAACTCTCTCGTTTAGTTAAAAAAAAAAACAAAATGTTCCCATTAAAAATTTATGTCCAATGAAAGATAGGATTTATACAATTTACTGGGTTATATGAACAAAAACCGACTAAAGGTAATTTCTTAAAAGTATGGGGACCATTCCTATAACTATAAATGAATGTATAAATCATTATGAATTTATTACTTATATTTATATTGTCTTCTCTTTATATATAGATTTAGGTATAAGTTTTTATTATATATGTAGTATGTAGGTACAACATTGGTTTTACACACATTAAATGATCTATATTGCCATAAATAAGAGAAAAAAAAATGTATATAAATTATAATCACGAAAAAAGATGTTGACAATTTAAATAGCAGGCAGTATGGATCGTGGGGTGTGTTTTAAAAAATTGTTTTAACATACCGAATGTACCACCATTTTTTTTTTGTTTTTTTATCGCAATTTAATATTTTATAATTTATTCAAGTCAAGTTTGCTTATTTCTCCATATACAGATCCGCGTATGAGAGAAGGTTCTTGAATAAATTCTAATGATTTATAATGTATTTTTCAGATTTATAACATGAAGGACTGTAGGTACGTAAACAAATATGTAAATGTTGTAACGGTCCACAAAAAACAAAAAAAAAACAATAGAAAAAGAGGACTTTCCCATAACCAGCCAATGTTTAATTATGTCCATAGACTAATAAATCAGTTAATAGCATTTATTACAGAATCAATTTATATTGTATTAAAAAATGTATTAGAACTAATAAACAATAATGCTGCTTGGGTTGGTATCATTTCCAAATTGCAAGCTTTGTTTTTGGTGAAATTTATTTGCATAATGTTGTCAAATAATTTTCGGACTCACCATTTTGTTTTTGGTTTGTTCTAGGAAAAAATATCATCACCCTTCCTTAAAAAGTAACAGTATGTCAAAAAAATGCAATTGTAAAGTCCAATAGCCATAGTTTCACAGCTTATTAAAAAAGATAAAGATTTATAAAGATTTATTTTTTAGAATGATAGAATTTTTTGAATTTGAAAAAGATTTATGTTCACAATTAGCATAACTTAAGAGTTGTGAATTGTAAATGAGGGATAAGGCTAAAGATATTACTATTCTAGAGCTTTTAACCGAACACTACCGATTAAAGTATCGCTTTAAAGAAAAAAACACCTGTCAGTTATTCCACGAAAAGGATGCAACTTCACCGAATACACTTTATTCTAGTTCAACGCTTTGGATCCGGTAGAAACTCAAACAATCAGAAGAATACATACCAATTTCCATTATATTTGATAGAAGCAGTTTTTTTTTTTAAATAAGTATATGTGGATGTATGTATGTGTGTATTAAAAAATAATGAAATCTTTCTACGCGAATTCGCGATTCGTTAAATCCTGCACATATTTAAATATTTCTACAATTGTGCATTGTACATTGTGAAACGAGTTTAATACCGTGTGAACAATATTTGTGCTCTGAACTACCCTTCTTAAAATATATTTGTTCGGGTTTATATGTGGATATATGTACCTCTACTGTATACGTACCAACAACATACATAAATCCATAACAAAATAAAAGCCGCGGAATTTTTACTTTTTTTTTTAAGTATCTTCAACATACTATATATATGTACAATTGTACATACGAGTATATATGCAAAACCATTATAAAAAATAAATCAAAGGGTCAGAATGGTCTTGTATCTCAGGATTGGCGCGCATTTAAAATATAATATTTGATCAATTTACATAATCGTTAGACATTTCTCTAGTTTCCAGTATTATATTTTAATTTACTGAGGTTTTTATTTGCATGATTTCTTCAAGACTTGTTTATTTATGCTTAACGCATAACATGATACAATCTGAAATTCAGTGGTTTATCTCTCTTGTTTTTTTCCTCTAAGAGAAAGTGTTACACATATCATATTTATAATTAAATGTATCTGGTTTGTAATGTTGGTCACTTAGGTGGGGTTGCGGATGATCGTATCGTACATTTTTCTTATTTATTATTTTCATATGTAGCAATTACTAGATTTTTCAGGTTTTTTTTTTAACTAGACCTTTATTTATTAAAATTAAAATTATATGCACCAATGATTTTATTGTATGAGAATATTTATTGGGAAGTTTAATACAGACAAATTTAAATTTGTTAGAAAAATACGACGCCATCGTCTTGGCTAGTGGTTTAAGAGAAGACTGTTTAGTTCTTGAGTAGAGTTCGTAAAATATATGAATTTAGATTCACCTTTGTACCAAAATTATCTGCAAAGGTCAGGCAAATTGACACGATTGATAAGGTCATTTGCTTATTCTCACATTTATTCTATTTCTAATTTAATTTACTTAATTATTTTAAATATTTCAAATCAATAAGTATAAGTAGACGTTTCGCAATTATAACAAAATACAACTCTTGAATTGGCACAAGAATTAAAACAATCGCCTAGAACTTGAAAAAAATTATAGAAGAATTAAAAAACCAATAGAGGTCGAAATCATTCTAAAGCTTTTGAAATCGAGATGCCCTAGATATCTTGACTACTGACCAATACTTTCTTGGAGCGAAACTATTTGAAAAATTTACGAAACTGCATATAATTTACCTGATCAACACTTTTCACCCACAGTCTCCACGACTCCATAATCCACTTCCGTGAGAACTAAAAATGTTTCCACACAACGTTGGAAACTTTTCATGAAAAGATCTTCATTGGCGATCCGTTCTTCGATAGACACAAGATTAAACTCTCCATAATCCACATGAAGGACCATTATTTGATATATGTACCTATAATATAAGAAAATTCAGAAAAGATTATTTAAAAATCTGATAGAAATTATCTTTCATCCTTTGAGTTTCCATCTTAGACAATATTCCTTGTACCTATTAGTGCCAGAAATAAGCACATACAAACATCTATCACCTTTAACTAATATTACCTTCTAGAAATAAACCTCAACTTTAAAAGTATCACAAAAACTTATGAATGACTGTTGAATGAAAAATATTGTCAATCGATTTTAGTGTATAGGGTACACATAGTCACCATCTCATTCAAACACACATTACAATGCAATAGAATTCGCGATTTTATATACCTTTGTTGTTGTAACTTTACGTTTTTTATAATACAATAGCACCCTCTTAGCGCAAGTTGGCCATGAGACTCTCCTCGTAGTTCAGAAAAATTTAGTTTTCTAGGCGAGTTAAGCAATGTGGAGACATATTTTTTTTTTATTGATTTTTAAATTTAATTTTTTTTAATTGAAACAATGTGTTTTTGTTATTTGTACTACTACCAATTTATAAATTGTTTAAATTAGTCATCTATGTCTGTATGTATTTACTAATATTAAGTATTTATAGTTTGTATGTACGTACGTACATAGGTATAACATGCACCCTCCTTGAGATTCCCTGTTGTTACAAGTGATAACTAAGAGATAATAAATAAGCTTATGGGATCACACGTAATGGTATTGTGTTCCTTGTGAAACAGGTAAGAAATGTGTGTTATTTGTTAGAATTACTAACAACAAACAGAGGCATCAAAGTAGAAGTAGAACATATTTTTAGGTATTTACGTTATGGGCTGAATATTTAAATTAATTTTAACGGTTTATTAATGGATGGATCTTTTATTATTTTCCGGAATTATACAGAGGAATTTATGTAAAAATTTAGGTAATCTGTTTAGAACGAAAAACAAACGATTTTAAGATTTTTGCCCGATATTAAATTTGTATATTAAACTCCTTCTTCCCTAGGCTTTCTTCATTGGTACTGACTGCTAATCTCCCCCATGTTTGTGATTATCCATATACATATGAACCAGGCTCGAAACTTTTTTGAATATAAGAGAAATGACCTTAATTTTAACTGAAATATCATAATTCTTCAAAGAAATCCTGAGAACCCCTTGATTATAGAGAATATGCTTCCGTTATTAAGAAATAGTTTTTCATCTCTAAACCCTGGCCAACCACCTTACACTTATTGTAGGTCGTTAGCACCAAGCGATTTGATGGTATTATTGTCAAGCAGTTAGTTTTGTAGGTTTATAGAACATACCAGACATTTTTTAACATTTCAAATTAGTTTCAACTTTTATATTGAATTCAAAACGAGATTGATAGTTTAAAAATTGCGAAGACTCCCAGAGCTAGCTTTTCCGCTGAAAATAATTGTAAAGTGAGCAATTTTTTTTACAGTGTAGTGCATATAAACAATAATAAATATTTCCAACTCTTCATATAACATATCGTTTGTATTTGGCCCGGATAGGGTGCCTTTAACTTTTGAAATTTAATTACCGGTTCTTGATGTCCAATGTGATGTGACTTTGGTAAAATTAACTCATACCTATGTACGTGTAGACTACTAGCCAACCGCTTTGCCTTATGCTTGCATAAGCAATTGGTAGTGCAGAATGTAAACATTATGCATACGTTGATAATGTTTACAAAAGCCCCACGAATGAAAGCTTATATAGGTAGGTACTATATGAACATTTTCGATCTACCAAACTACAGTATGAAGTAACATACGAGCATACAAAATCCACGCATATTGACTTACAACAAGAATTTTGCTTCATTCATATTATATGAATTTACTGAGTAAATAAAAAATTAATTGAGTGAATAAATGAAGTTTACATTATGGATAGGAATTTTTTTTTGTTTGATTTTGTATTGCTAAGCGAATTTTGAATATTTATGGGTACGCAAGTGTCGTCTGGTGAGAATTGATGTCAAACGTTAAAAATGACTAATTTGACAAATTTTTTTTTTTAAGGGATGAGATGAACAATGGAAACGTCTAATTATGATAAACAAAAAAGAAAATATAAAATTAAAAAAAATAAAGAAAGTATTAAACAAAATTAGCCGCTAGGCTGTTGACAACTAAATTAAAAATTTAAAAAATAATTGAGAAAGTTAAAACTAATACATATAAATAAGTATTTACCTAAATATTTGAAATTATAGGTTCAGCAATTCAGCATGGCTGAGTGGTTTACATTTACAAACTTCTAAAAAAACACTTTAAATTAAATTAAAAAAATTAAGAATTAAAATTATGTTTGATAAAAATAACTGCAAGTTAAGACCCATTTCCACGGTTTAGTAGTTCAATCAATTTTAACTTAACTTTAAGTTAATTCAGTCGTGGAAACAGTGCGTTTAGTAACAAGTAGCAAGTTAATGGTTAAGTTGAAAATAGAATAGAATAGAATTTATTCTATTTTTTTCAATTAGTCTAATAACTTGATTGTGTGTGAAAACAAAACACTTTAGTAAAGCACATTAGAGGCATAGCATGAGCCTTTTCACAGAGGAAGCTGCAACAAATAGTGACACACATATTCCCTTTACCTATACACGGAATGACTGCGATTACGATCACTGAATAATCTAATTTCTGATTTCTTGTCTGCCATTGCAATTGTATCAAATGACTAAATTTATGGACTACTTGTTCTGGCGTTGCGACAAATTTCATTAACTTAAGTACATACTTAAAATAAAGTTAAAATTTAGTTAACTACTAAATTACTTAACGCGTGGAAACGGGGCTTTTACTGAGTTGCGGGAAATCATTCAGACAAATTATACAAAATTACAGCGGTTATTTCTTTCTACTTGTTGCATTAAGATGCTAATAGACAAATTGTTTCAAACTAGAATTCCCCACACGAAAAGGACGGTTATCATTAATTGAATATTAAAGTAGACGAACATTAATATTTTCTATAAGAACGCAAAAATCAATCATTTCTCAATGAAGAATAAACCTTTCAATTATCATCAAATTAAAAATATTATTTTATTCTCCGAAAACGTATAAATGTAACAAAATATCTAATTACGATTAGTAGCATTTATACAACAACAATCAGTATTGAGTCTATTTGTATCGAAAATTTTAAATCGAAATCGGCTTAATTATTTCCACACTCCCTATATAGTTATATATGGAGCATTTACAATTTTAACAAAATTGAGAGACTGTTTATAGATATCTCTACCTGCTGCCTACTGAGTACTAACAAACAAAAGGCTAAAAATGAAAGAGTTCGTCGTTTGTTGTTTTGTAGAAAATACTCCCTTACCCAGAATTCCCATTGCTATAATTTCTAGTAGGTATATTTATGTACAATTAAATATATATGGCAAAGTTTCTGATGTTTTTACAAAACACAGTCAGTGAAAGATAAAAAGGAAGCATTATACCGCAAAAGCATCAAAGTAAATTTATTTTAAGATTATTTCTTGCTAGTAGTAGCGTAAATAAGTGTTATTAAGGAGGATTTTTCATTATATATTGGCGAAAGGAGTAAACTATGTTATAGATATGAACTTTTTTACTTCTTTCGTTTTGTACTATTTTTATTATAAGTGCCAATGGCATTTAGAAGAAAATCTATAGGATTAACAATAAAAGCTAAAAAGTTGATTTTCGAGAACACATCTTGATGTGAATTTTTTCTTTTTGCTCAATCATATCTGTTCCATATTTGATCCCTTTAAAAGTTACATGACGGATTGGCATTGATGATTAGGACGAAGTTGAGATTAGGTGAAATTAATTATTAATTGTTTTAACATCGAAGTGAACGGAGTCTTTTATTGTTGCCTGAAAAACATAGTAGTGCCATGTTTTTAGAGGAAAAAAAAATGTAGCTTTAATAAACTTTAAGGTCATTAAGTGGGTGGTTAAGATTTTCGACTAGCAAATATGGTGAACTAGCGGTTTGGACATCAGCAATAAAGAAATTTTCGTTGAAATACATTTGGACTATTTGTCGAGCCGGTGATTGACCTGACCTTCTGATGTTCGGATTCCATAAATAATAAAATATCTCTCGTATAATCACATTTTTGACATAAAATACTATCCACGATTAAATAATAGTATCAGAAAAGTATGGACAAGTTGAATTTTTCCATATTCACAAAAAAAAACACCCTAATGCAATATGCACATAAAATATATGAAATGACTGTACGCAACCATTTACTACAAGTTTATACGCCTTTCATTGGGATTGATAAAAGAAAATATGTTGCAGATTCAACTGGTGACCTATTGTTACTTTTATTCAATTGAATTTCGCTACAATATCCGTCAATGGAACAATAAACAAGATATTATCAGTTAAACTTTGTTTTATTGAGTGTTTGTACTATTTTGATTACCTCTACACGGTAAAAAGAATTCTAAATCTATTTTTAAAAACAATGGTGAACTTACAAATCCGAGTATTTGTGAAATTCTGGTGTCTTGTAATAATTTTTGTTTTTTTTTTGACAAGTAGTAAGAGAAATACGAGAATTTTGTTTTAAGATTTCTCGAGAATTTTCGAGAAATTAAAAAAGGACGTTCATTTCCATTTAGTTAGTAAAATTGTTCATTAATGCAAAAATGTTTGGATAACAAAATTCTTAATTCAACTAAAATCACAAAAAAAAAAATACATAAAAAAATTAGTTTACTTTAAAAATTGAATCTACAAAACAGAGAAAAAAGAACAAAATGAGAGAAAGAGAATAAAATTTTGAGCCAATATGTATATTTGATTTTCTTTCGATGATTTTTTTTATAAATAAAAAATACAAAATCGTCAATATTGTTGTTTTTGTTTGGCGTGCTGTTTAATAATGAAAAAATTGAAATAGAATTTCTCGGGAAACGAGATTGTTTTTTACTTTTCTCGAGAAATTTTTGAGCATGAATTCTCAAGAAGAAGCACCAAATACCATATAAATAAAAAATACAAAATCGTCGAAATTTTTTTTTTTGTTTGACGTGCTGTTTTATAATGAAAAAACTGAAATAGAACTTCTCAAGAAGAAGCACCAAATATCATAGATTTTCAACAAAGTACAATTTTTAAGATTTTTTTTTTTTGATTAATTACTCTTTCTACATTTATACAATGTGTACTGTCCACTCTCCCCTGTGTGCTTATTTAAATTAAGTATCTCAATAACGGCGAACTAAGATCAATATTATTCAACATCATTGAAAAGCAAAACCAAAGATTTTCGGAAGTGAATAATATCTAATGGCCCCATACTTTATCCATACATAAATAATTTAGCAATAAAATATATGAACCGGATAACTATTAGTCACTAAAATAACCTCAAAGAGGATATCGATGTGTTAGGGCTTGCATCGTAAATCAACTAAAAATATTAGCTACAGATTTTGTTTGTAATTTGCAACAAATGGGAAAAACAAAAAAAAAACGATAGAAATATTGAAATAAGGCAAGTCATTTTCTAAAAAAAAAAAAAAATAAAAAGTAGCAAAAATAAGAATCTCTTCTATTCGTACTTTCACGCTTTTAGTACATACATTTACATATGTACCTATATTCTATGTATGTATAGATGTACAGTACATTATATTCGTAGTAATAATACAATAATTATCGTCAAGTCATTTCGTGCAAGAACGATGAGGTGTAAAATATAATTTAATGTAATTTCTGAAATCAGATGTAATTATCTTAAATTTGAATTGATGATGATGATGATAACTTGCTGTGTAAAATATTATTAATGACATAATCTTACCTTTCGATGTAAATAATGCTGTCAGACTTGTGATATTTTATAATTGGATTATTTTGTTTGGTCTTTTATGTTGTTGTCAACACTATGATGTATTTTGATCAACATTAGCAACATATCATGACAACATGTTTTAATTTAAGTTCAATAATGTTTGAGTTCTCAAATATGTAAAAAGTTAGTTGTACAATTGAACTAAAGTTTGGTAACTTAAGAAAATCTTCAAAAGCACCAGAATCTCTGGTCGAAAGTCTAAAATTCATTATCACCATAACTATAAGGCTTCTACTTCTTCTCTAACAGAGGAGATGGCCCAAGAAATAATCCGTTTTCGGAAAACAGGACTTTTGAATAATCTACCAATGCGGCGAACGCAAATATATTACAGATCGTGTAGAAAGTTGTCTCCTAAAAATCTGTTTTGGAGCTCTCCTAAAGTGGCAGTGCTTTCACAGGTCAGTCTCAATCATGCATGCATGCTCTCACGTGAGACAGTGACCGATGTAGACGCCTACTGCCGTTTTACACTGTATTGTGCTAAGTTTGAGTAAGTTCTTTGTTTTCTTCAGGTCGTAATTCCCCCACATGACTTTTGTAGTACTACAAAACTAGCTTATCCCATCTTTCCTTAGCAAGGTTGAACATGCAACTCTGAAGTTGTTGATCAGTATTATAGCAAATTACCGAATACTAGATCAAATGATCATACAAACAGAGTGCAGGAGGAGAAATGGACGATTGTCTAGTAAATCTAAGTATATATCACAAAGATCATGATTTTTTACGATCTCAATCGAATGCTGAACTCTCGTCAAATAATAAATTCAAACAATAGAGCTAATCTATACAATATATAGTTTATCAACAATTATTGTTGAATGTATATAATATATATATATATCTACATATATAAAAGATAATAGGGGATAAAAAGGGGAAAAAGATAGATAAAAGAATGAAAGATAATCTAGTATATAAAAAATTAATTGATAAAATACCTTTTTATAATTTGCTTCACTGTTGACATCTTTTGTATTGTTTGTTATGTGTTTATACATGACTCTCTAGTAATCCAATCGCAATTCAACATAAGATCAAGTTTAGTTTCTTATTGCCATGCCTTCATTTGATTTTATTTCTTCAATTGTAGGTACCTACAATAAAACAAGTAGTTTTTTATATTCAAACAAAGACTAAATTCAATATTCAGAGGAGGGTAAGTGTCTTCTTGTTTATTGAATTGATTGATTATGTTTCGTATTATTAGTAACTGAAATTTTAACAAATAGTGAAATAAGTAACTTAGGATTGTGTATAAGGTCACATAACCAAAAAAGAGAGAAAAAAAAAATTAATTATGATAGATACTGCACAATCGGGTTTGTTATTTTCTACACACCACATCGTTATAATTTTAATAAATGTCAGAATTTTTTGTGTAATTAATTTACACGTCAAAAATAAATAGCACTAAACCAATGAAAAACGACCGTAATGTCTCTATTGCATCATTTTGAAGTTGGTAATACGCACCATCCGCCATGGAATAATTATGCATTTCACGTTTCGACGAAAAATTATTTAGAAACTTTCAACAGAGATGTTATGGTCGTTCATCATCACACACAAGTCTCAATTCTTAAACAATATAATCATAGGTACTATTGAATGTAGTAATATCATGTATATAAGAATTGTAGATATCCGTCTGTCTTCAGTCAGGCATTCCGCAGGTGTCGTCACACCTTATATATTCTTTAAGAACGTTTTGATTAATATATTTTTAAGCATAACGAATTTGACAAATTGCCATCGGTACCTTTCAGCGCGATTTACTTTTTAAAAAGTCCATATATTAGTGTCAATCACATATTTGAACAGATTTTTTTTTTATTTTTTATACATAAAAAGCAATTAATTACAACAACAACAACAACAAACATAAATACAAATATTTAGGTGGGCATACCTTCTACTTAGGCCATATATTTCATCTAAATTCTAATCTAAAATGGTGCGAGCTAATTTGTTGTCGGCGCACGTTCTTATTGCGCCCCACAGCATTTAGCCCTCTTAAAAAATGTGCACGTAATTTGTGACAATTAGACGATTATATAAAGGTAATTTATGACAAAGATATATTTCAGATTTGTTTCAAAACTATATTAATTTTTCGTTCCAAATGAATAATGAATGAAGTAATATTTCTTGCAATTACATTTTAAAATTGTGCAATAAATCCAATGTGTGTTCAATGTAAGTACCAATACAATCATTATAATTAGTTCTAATCGATAGGTATGTTATTAATTATTGAATTTTGTTCATCATGATCCCGTATTTTATTTTAATTAATTAAACATTCCATAAATGTAGAAAACTGATCTAAAAATGATTAAAGAAATGAAAATGATTAATGTTTTTCGAGGGATAATTTTTTTTTTATTAGCAGAAGTAAAAAGTAATATTTGACGAAAGAAGGCTCAAGCATATCATTGAACTGTTCCACTATCTCGGATAGACCTTCTAGTCTACTACTCTAGAAATGTATGAAGATCAATTTCAATCAAGTTCAATACAGAAATAAGTTTAGTTAAATGGCCAGTATTTCTGTTACATATTACTATTTTTCTTCTATTTCCCATTATTTTTCCACTCTAACTTTCTCTTCCAAATTTCGCAAGAGTGGTGAGAGAAGGGTTGGAACTGGAACGGACATTGTTTTTTTTTTACAGTACTTGTCGTTGTGTTATAACGGCTAAATTACTCAAAGGGTCACGATTTTTGAGTAATGCCAATGGTTAGATGTTTTTTGGTTGGGGCATTGCCTCCAAGCTAGTACGTAAAACCAAACATCTTTGGGAGCTTGATGTTTTTTGTGACCATAGATGTCATCTGTATTGATATTATTTTTGGATAAAGCTGGTAATCATGATACTTGTAGTTGTGGGTTGAAGAGCCTTAAGAGTCATCTTTTGAACGAAATTTTTTTAATTCAATAATTCGTCTAAGGGTGATAAATACATAATAATCATCATCAAATTTTCCCATATCTTTTACTTACATTTTTTTTTTGCACAGATTAGTTTCTTTATCCCACCGTATAGTATACCACTGCTACATATCTATGTATAACTACTATTACTGTATTCTCTTAATATGTTAAGGAAATAAATTTTGTTGTACTCTATATGCAGACATTGAATATAAAGCCCATAGGATTAAGGAAACTTAAGCTTCTCTGATTGCCGACAATAATGTGGGTGAAAAAAAAGATGTTGGAATTATATGTTTTTTAGTGATTTATTTGAATTTGTTTGATTAGTCAGGGGTATAAATCTATGTGTGGTTGGACCTGTTAGATACTTACTGAATTACCTCTCTGTTTAGCAATTCTAATCTTAATAAATTTAATTTTTGTGAAATCCTTACTGCTTTTGCGCAGATGATATTAAAGTTTGTAGAGAAATAGAAAACTAATCATTGTGAATTTATTTATGGTATACCCACCAATAATTTATGTTGAAAGTTTCGTCACATTTTGTAAATAGAAATTCAAAAGAATATCGGAAAATTTATTCCTTATTTATCAATGGCACCACAGCCCCGGACGGCCTTTATTTCCTCTAACAAGCGCCTCCATGCTTCTTCGGTTCAGTTTCGTATACCGACTTTACTTGTGTCTCCTGTGACGCAGTATGTCTTGCTTCTCAACATCTTTTGACTGTATTCTCTTCATCCATTATAAGTGCGTTAGCTTAACGAATTTCTGGACGTTTTTGTTCCCATTTAATTGAAACAATTTTTATTTCCACCTGTATAGTGTAGGTTACGTTCTCTGATCGCTCCCAAGATTATTTTGAAAAATTTTCTATCAAAAACGTTTAAGAGGATTTTCTTCTTTTTTCGCTAACGTCCATGTCTCAAATGCGTATGTGAGCGCTGTGAAGATAAGCGTATAGTAGAGTAGTAATTTCTGGCATGATAGAATTGAGGAAGACATGTGTTTTCGAAGCCCCTATTTGATAGCATTATTCTTCATTTCACTTCACTATTTATATCATTCTCTGAGTTTATTTCACTTCTCAGGTAGGGTAAGTTATTGTCGCCAATTAATCAAAAATAATTACACAAAAAAAAACGGCTCTTTGTTTTATCCATTAAGATAAATTATTGTACTTTAGTCAATTAAAAAAAAATCAAAATATCTTAAAAATATATTTCAAAAAGACATTGCTTAATCAATAAATGACATAATATGTTTTGATAGGTATATATACATATATGTATTTGCAATTGATTGAAAGGTCTCCCTCTGACGTAATACTTGCTAATAATTTATAGAAATGAAATATGTTCTGGCGCACAAAAACATTGTACATATATATGTACGTATAATGTATGTTGAAGTCAGTAATTCTAGACAGTGTCTAAGTTTACATCAATTTTTTTCTTATACATATATACATTATACATATGTATGTCAGCTGTCATCCTTATCAAATGTGAACATCTTCATTATATACACATAAATATTCAATTACACATAAAAACTTGGGAAGAAAATTTTATAAGGAATATTATTTAGTAAAATGTACAGTATATCACTGTGTACACTCACATACATAGATATTATATTAAAATTTCTCTATAAAAGCATAAAATAATTTTAAAATAAAAACATTTTCATCCCTTTCCTCTGGCATATAACCGTCAACTGTCATTTTGGGGGTACTATCTCTAGTATCGCAGTGTCATCTTTATTGAATATCTAGGATTATCCCCATGGATCCCTTCTCGTCAAATATGTTGTTTTGCAATACCCTCCAAGTATAAGCCCTGCCTGAGCTTACGATATAGATATAAAACGTATCTATATCTACATACAACGGAGAAAATGAAATATCCGACAAGATAATGGAAGGGAGAATGATATGGCGACATAGTCATCAAAATTAGAAAAGGGAGATATTTGGGACAAAGTCAAATAATAATTGATATCGTTCTGGTGTTTGGATTTACATTAATGGAAACGTGTTCGTAAATTTGATATTTTCGTATCGTGACAGAAACGAGAAAAAAAAATTCGCAATAATTAAAATAATTATGATTAGGAAGCAAAATTGTATAAAGAAGCTTAACGAACAGTTTAGCAAAAAAAATTTATGGTTTTTCAATATATAAAAAGACAGATTGTACAAATATTTCATATAAGTATAGAAGTTTTTTAATATAAGAAGTAGTTTTAAGAAACTACATTTAAAGACCTGAATTTACATACTCATATTAACCTAACAAAGAAAAAAAAACTATAGATAAGAATCGCTAGAATGAAATAAGTAACAAAAACGAAACCAAAACGAAAATTTGAACGAACATAAAAACGAGAACTAAAATTAAAATGAGAACCACAACAAAAACGGCACACTTCTTAGCACATATTTCGAAACAAAGAAGATCCGTTTAGTATTTTCTATCGCCAAAATAATTGAAAGTATCAGAGTACTTGGTGAAAGATCCTAAAAATAAAATTATTTTGTTAGATGCTCTCTAGATACGATCTTTCGAACGACGAAATATTAGCATTTATTAACAAATTCAAGCTAATACATTTAACAGCTTAATAAAGTACAGGTGATTAGTGATTTAATTACATTACGTTGTGTGCTAGCGTTCTGTTATTGCTTGCAATTTATAATTTAATGAAATTAAATTTTCCACAATACAAACTCGAAAGCTTGTCACGTGTTTTGTGGATTTTTTTTTTATATTATATGAACCAAATGTAAAACACCCTTGCACATGTTCTAATAGTACCCACATACATATATTAGAATATTATTCTTAAATACACTTCAATCTTGCGATGCTCCTTCAATATTCACTACTTTGGGGGTTGGTTTTGGCATTTTTCGAAATGAAAAAGGGTGCCAAAGACAATATAATAATAATCATTTCAGTCAATACTTAGTAGATGACGATTTTTTTTTTCTTTTTTTGTGAAAATTGAATATTTTCTGTTTATAAGGCGGCAGAAAACATAAATTTAATTGAAAAAAAAAAAAAAATAATAATAAAATAAAATAGGGGAACAAGAATATTACATATCTACGTAAAAAGCTCAAAATTGTCATCTTTTGAAGCACTACACATTTAATTGAGTTTTATATTGAAAACAGAATATGTATATATATTAACTTATTATATATGTATACACATATATATATATATATACAATGTACATAGGTAGATACATATATATTATGTATATATGTAGGCAATGGCAGTAAAAGCTAATCGTTTTTATTGTCTCTATAATCTTCTTATACGAAATTGGAGCATCAAAAGAAAATCAAATTAAAAAAGTTTGTTGAGAATGATGCGATTTGGCAAACGAAAAATATTTTTAACGGATAAAAGAGAAAATTACTTGTTCAAATTGGCAATACCATTAAGAAGATAGTACAGCATAGAACATATAAAACGATATTCGTATATTCTGTAATTTCGATTTAGCAATGTTTATGCTCAAGTATATAATAAGAGTGAAGAGTATATATAATAAGAAAGTAAAATTTGTGTACTCGTATTATATACTTACGGCCATAAAGAAAATTTGGTAATAAGAAATAGCTAAGTTAAAATGACAAATATAGTTAAAAAGTAGCTATATAGCGACATCTTGGCTAATTACCACATAAATCGAGTAAGTGAATGCATAGAATGTGATAAAAATGATTTGCTTACGACTTTTACAAAAGTGATGATAAACTGTAACTACATAAAATGGCGGTCATTAGTGACGATATCTGTAATTAATACAACACAATTTATATGTTTCAGTAAAATTTTCAAAAAATTACCTACCGTATGATGTCTTAAAGGAATCTCCAAAATGTATCTAGAGTTTGTTCGCCAAAGGTTTTAGAACTATGTGTTCAATCCAGCTTGATTTCCTTCTTAAGAACTGAACATAAAACCAGATTTCTGATTCTCTATAGTAACTCATTTCGAAGCCAGTTAAGCCCACCACGTCTAACCAATTATAGATCGCATATTTACTAAGATTTGGGGATTCTGATGTTATGATGGTTATTTTCGAGGTTTCGTAGCCGTATAGAAAAATCGACAGGCAGTTATTTCGGGAAAATCTTCAATTTTATATTTCTGCGCATATTTATGAACCATTCCAGATATATGTTAGTATTTCGAATGCGTTTCTAATTTTTATGTATTCGACTGGTCACATCAGTTTTGTTCCTCCATTCTGTAGTTACTAAACTTTATACATAGAAAGGTTTTTAGTCAAAATTTTTATGTACTCTGTATGAAATCAAAATAACCAAAATATTTTAATACAAAGCTATTGCAGGAAAATTCATTATCATTAAAAAAAAAACCCCCATTGAATCAACTGGTTGTCCCCAAAAATATAATAAATTATTTGACAATATCATTGTCTCTCAATTAGCCAAACACGGAAATGTTTTATTTCCTAAAGATAATCTGATTCACTCATATAGTCGTTTTTACTCTTTATCCATATATTTAACAACGTAACGTAGATATTATCATTATGAAGAAAATATATATAGGAAAAAAAAGAAAAATTAATCAAGAAGGCTAAATTCAATCTTTCAATGGTGAATACAACGTTGACTTCTGGAGTATATACACTTTATAAGCTCTAGCAGTCTAGCATGTTCTTTTGTTCTAAATTGTGATTGGTCGTCAGGAAATACGATATATATATATATATATACATATGTATATATACAGATACACACCATACATTTATATATATACAGTTACGTATACAGTTCCCTTAAAATATTCACGTTGATGTATATAGACGAAAATGCGTTAGGGTGCTAGAAATACCGAGAGCATGGTGGGCGGCTGATGAGTGTACAGGACTCCAACACTGAAAAACCTTATACATTTTGCCTTTAAGTGTATTATAAAAGCATCGGTATGAGTGATCGAAGGAAAATACCGGAGGGGGAGGGGGAAATTCATGATTGGAACGAAAAGTTTATCAAAACAAAAATATGGTTGGTGGAAAAGAGATGAATAATTTTCCCCAACAGGAAGTCCATTTCACATCTAATTTTTACGTTACTTGGATTTGATTTTAATGCTACCAGGCGGAACTATTTCTTTAGAAAAATTTTTACGTTGTTTGTAATCGATGCAAAAATTAAATTTTTTCTGTTATGACCTATTAATAAAAAAAGTCTCAATAACAAAAGTATAAGTAGGCAAATTAACTAAACGTGGTCTGTTAAGATAAATTATGGTTAATGTCGCTTATTATATGTTCCACTGTTGCTTCAAAATGCCGATAAAGGTCGCAACATTTTTGCAAATAACAACACAACACATGTACATAATGTATTTGTATAGTTGAGTTAAACTAGCGATTTTGACGTATTAAAATTACAGGTTAGAATACTTGAGCGGCGATTCAATAATGAATACTTTTTTATAATTTTCACACGAACTTGTATAGTTCAATTAATTTAGTAATAGACAGCATGTTGTGTAAAATTGTCTTAAATAAAATCTTTACAAGCATGCTTAAAATTTGACGTTTAAAAATATATTTTTCAGGAGAACATAATTAAAATGTAGTAGAAGAGAAATAACAAGCTTTGTATACGTGTTTCTGGTAGAGTCCAGAGTACATAAACATTATAATTTAAATCGTTTAAACAAGAGAAATTATTAATTAAAAATTAATGAGAAATTATTTTATAATAATATCTAATTATGATAAATTGTTGTGTAGGTATAATACTGTAAAAACCCAGATTGACATTTACTTATTAAATAATTTGGTTCTTCGTGATTACCTTACGAACCTTCGCCAAAATCAATCATACGCTGGTTTATGGAAACATTTGGAACTTTGGCCAAATGAATACTTGAAATATTTTTAATAACTTATGGAATAAATAGTAGAACGCGAACCATTTAGCTTCAGTTGAATTGCTTACGGAAAGACTTGATTCGTATCCCAAATATATTTGATAACCAACCATGTTTTCTTCTGAAATTATGAATTTACACATTAAATTTTAAAGAGATATTTTACATGAAATAAATAAAAAAGGAAGATAAATTTAAATATGTAATTTTAACTCTATACTGACATATTACATTCACTTAACAAGAAATACGCAAATAAACGATATAATCCCGAAAGGTCTTTTACACAAATGATGGACGGGGTGAACCCAAAAAATGATTGATAGTTTGCGGTTTGCAGTGGATTTAACAAATTCAGCTCATTGTACGAAATGAAAATGCAAAATTAAAATTCATAACCGAGGGTTAAACTTAATGTGAGGGGGTGTCCTGTTTAGATGATGGTATAGCAGTGGTATATAAAAACATCAGAAACTGGGTATTCATCTACACGTTATATGTAAGTATATATACATAATAATATGTATATACATATACAGAATTTTATACATCTTATGGTTAATGTGGAACTGATGCGCATGACTAATGTTATTCATTCACACGAGATGAGGGTTCCGTCAACATCAACATCATCTTAGCATCATCAATGTGATAGAAAAGAGGGTTTTATGTTTGACGTTCGCTCAGCTGAAAATTATTATCAATAATTAAGAATGCATACTATTTCCTGAAGCTAAATTAATTTCGTTTTATCAAAATCATAGATATTTTTGGTAGGAAAATAAATTACATTTAAATTTCAATGCTTTCTTATTTTGAGTTTCGCTTCCACCAAAAAAAATTATGGGCTAAGCAGATGAAATCTTATATGTACAATTAATTGTACATGGTTCGTTTAGTCAAAATGTTAGTTCCGGTATGAAAAATAAATAATAAATTTTTCAACCTATTGCCCCTCCCCCTCTTAACAAAATGTTAATAAATTATTGCAACTACGATTAGAAACAGGGGTAAAAACGACTCCAAAAGACCAATTAATTTTATCCCGATCGAATATACATGTATAATTGATTTTCGATAGCTAATTTGACAACTGTCCAGTGCCCTTAGGATTCCTGGATTCTTTTTGGTTGAAAAAATTCTGACGCATCGGTTCTACATTTTAAGTTCAAGTTGTTTGTTTGGCTAACTCAAGAAAAGCATAAACTTGATACCTACAGTATTTTTAAAAAATCTAAAAAGCACACGTCTACGAGGCTCTGTGCTGCAATAAAAACTATTTGATTTCAAATTCCACTTAAATATTATTAAAATAAAATTTTCAACACATTTTCAAAATTAAATAAAAAAAGTTTTTTCTTTTAACATAAACATAGTTCGCAATTTTTTCGTAACACCACATGGTTTTATTCTTGTTTAAACTGCACATTAAAATCGCGAATCCTCATAAGATCAAACAACCAAATTATACAAAATCTACCCTCTTTTATCTGCTTTACCGTTTTTTTTTCTTTTCAGGTCACCCCAAAAATGTTTTGGACATGATTACTGAAGATTACAATCAACAGAAGTTGCGACAACGAGAAAAAAATCCTTATCTATCATGGTTGGGTATTTATTTGTATTACAGCTTTTATTTTATTTAAGGTACAAAGACATAAGGTATCCACACTAAGAGTACAAAAATGCTAATTGTACTTGGAAGTTAATGGACAAATTTATAGACAAATTACAAATCTTATTATAATTGGGTTCTAAAATAATTATTTTAATATACATACAGCTGACTTAATTATATATAGGTACATATTAGAGATGACTAGTAATACTTAACTTTGTACATTAGCAGTTTGTTATAAACTCCCTGCAACTACTATATCTTGACACTAAAGTTCTATCAATAGCAGAATGATTAGAATAGTTAGATTCGTTTTCTTTAATAGTTTCTAATACTTCGCTAATTACTACCATATATGAAGGTAGTGTTATAACAAAAACCACAGTTCACGAAATAGTTGCACTGAATCCACATATAGCTAGAGATTTGCTTACGATCGATTGTCATCATGACAATCTAAAAACGCTTTTAATTAAAGCATTAGCTTACATATACATACATACACATTGTTGTTCATTCATTTACAAATAACTACTATATATGTATGTCGTTGTTCTCAATTCAAATTAGCTATCCCTGTTGTAAATTATCTTCCTGAAAGATTTTTTACAAATGAAACTGATTAACCGCAAAATATTATAGATTTAAAACGTAGATTGATTATGGTGATATACATATATTTTGTTTTTTTTTTATATGCTCCCAATGAGGGGTTGAAAAAACAGCAAACAACATAAGTAGAAAACAACACGTGTTCGGGGACTTTTTTGTTATGGGTTGTTTGTTCATATAAACATAAAACACAAAATCGAAATAGAAAATGTATGATTTTATTGTTTACGCTGCTACTTGTCGGGTTCCATTTGCCTCTTACTTTGAGTTACACTCACTGAGGACATGCACTTGACAACTGTTACTGTTTGGACACATCCTTGAGAGAAAGAGCATTATTACGGGTATTGTATTGACTTGAATATACAAAGTAAAATGTTACATAGAATCTATTAGTTAATTGCTGTTTGATTTATTGAATTGGTGAACGATATGTCATATTTGATTTGTATACCGTATCGGGATCGCTTTAGCTTTAGAGAAATGTATAGTTGGTCGATTTTCTACTCTTATAGAGTATAATTGTAAATTGTAGTTTAGAAATATCGTTAAAGAATTAACCTTTTAATTTTCACAAAAAAAAAATTACTAATTCTAATTATGTTTGGAAGTAATGTAGAATAGTAAAATATCTTATTCAGAAAATTAATTGAATAAGACAATTTTTATAGATAATATCATTTTCGCAAATAAAAAATTTCAATGCATGTTCAAAAACTTACTACGTTAAAAAAATTAAATATAGTTAACACGTTTAACCGGATCTAAAAGCCACCAGATAAAACGTTCAACCGGAACTACTTGCTACATGATAAATGAATAACGCAAATGAACGTTATGGATGCGATTGGGTTTGTGGATGGAATGTGTCCCTACCAACTAGAATTGGAACTTGATTCTAATTGGAATATAATAAAATAAAATAAATTTAAAATAATTTTATTGGAAAATGTAGACATAAATTTCAGTACCTATTGTTTGGTAATAAAGAAGAAATTACCATTTTTATACAAAAAAAAAAACCTTGGAAATCCGATTAAATTTCCCAAGAATAACGTAAGGAATTCCGATGAATGTTTTGTTGAATCAGTATTTTGACTTAAAATTTTACGGCAAACCCAATGGTCTTAGTTTAAACTTTTAAACGAATAAAAAATTTGGTAAATATGACAAAGAGAAAACTTATTTTCAATGTAATATTGAAGAAAATATCTACTTAAGTGTAAATAATTTAACTCTATATCGATATTTCCGTAATAAATACCGATAAATCTTAAATTTATTGCTGCTCATCAGGATAAAATATATAAAAATGCAATAATAATAAAAAAGTTACTTACATGCCCAAAAAAATATATTATCCGATCATAAATTACTATCATTGACCATTTTTTTTTTTGCTTCTTCTCTTCTTTCCTTTCCATTCCCAGCAACAGACCATTCGTGTAATGTCCTCCCATTACTGTCAGTTGCCGGAAGTCGAATTACATGACCGCTAGTGCTTTATCCTCTACGATTGTATTTAGACAGATATAT
>JANSTT010002019.1:0-33660 GCA_026745375.1 Platyura marginata
TACAAAAGCAATGCAATTTTCCCCTTTCTAAAATTGAAATATGAAAGCTTTTTTTTTATAGTCGCCAATTAAAAATTGTAGCAAAAATATTTGATGATTTTTTTTTATATATAAATGTTGATATATATATTTTTTTTTATTTAAAAAAAAAACTTCGTCAGTGAGAGATTTTATTTTTCTGTTAACTTTATTATTATACGAAAATCCCTTCCATTACTTATCAATTGAAACTAAGTAAATCCATTTTCAATAAATAAATATGTATCAAGAATTATGTGCCTTAAGAAAAATAATTTTCCTTTCTAAGTACCTACAAAATGTTGAAATGTTAAAAAATTCAATTTAAAATTGCTCTAAATCAGTATTTATCCCATTTACATACATACATTCATATGCACTTGTACAATTGTGCATGTACGTACACACTACAATGTGTTACTATTACTAGCTATACTTATTCATTTCTAATCTAACTCTATTACAATTATAGTAGATTTTCAACAACGAAGTAAGTAGAATTTTAGTTCAGAAAAATCCAAGAAATATTTATATGGGAAAAAATTTACATTTTTTTTTTGATACATTTTCGGGATAATTCGGGACCAAAAAAAACCACCAAAATGCAAAAGCAAATTATGCACGCCCCAAAATCGACAAACCCAAAACATTAAAAGACAAAAAACAAATCAGCATTTACTTACAGTTAATTTGTATGCGGCCCACGACTTATTAGAAAATTTCTAAATTGGCTCACCAAGCAAATGAGTTCAAATGCCTGTTTAAGATACTCGAAGTTTTATGAAAAACAATCTGGCCTTATTGGAGATTAAATACTTTTGTCAAATGTCGAAAATAAAAATGAATTAATCATTTCTTAAGAAAGGATGCGATGAAGATGACAATGCGCATGTTGAGAGTGATATGAGTTTCGTGAGGGAAATCAAACTGCCGTGAAGCATCGCTAATATATGGAGACGATAGATCGTATCGGAATTAATTTTACCCAACCAAAGATCTATTCAACTAAAGCTGCATTGATATGAGCACTCGCCTAATTACTTATATTGTTAATCACACAAAAGTATATTGTAGATTCTTTTTTTTTTTAATGTAATGAGCCAAGGAATTGTATTCTATTAGCACTTCAACCGTGTGATTTTTAACCCTAAAGCGCAAAACAGAGTCCGTTGGACTCCGCTGAGCAAGAAAAAACCTATAACTTTTAAACGGAAAACTCTTTTAACCGGAGTTTTTTTTACTATTTTTAAGTTTTTTAAGTTTTATAGGAAGAAAAAAAATTATTCATTTTTTTTTTCACAATAATTGTGTTATAATAAAAATTTGCGCTTTAAGGTTAAAGCTCTGTTCAGACTATACTTATCGAAAGTGTACACTTTTTTTGAGATTTGTATGATTGTCAAAAAAAGAATAACGCGACTACAATTAAATGTAACTCTTGCATTAAAAATAAATATTTTTTCTCCACAATAACACAGTGTTGAATTTTAACACTTTAACACTGAAACCGAAGAAAATTATTCATGAAAAAAAACTTATTCATAAAAATAATTGCGCTAAAATAAATAATACGTATTTTATAAATTATCGTTAATTAGGTCGAAATTAATTGATAACATTTTTTGTAACATTGACAGCATAGTTGAAGAAAGTTAACCAATAGAATCAATACAATTCTAGTAAAAAACTTAAGCAAAATATAATCTAAAAAAGTGTCCACTTTTGCTTATGTGAAAAAGTATAGTACGAACAATTTTTGCTTATATTTTATATATTTCTTTAGTTTTTAATTATAAACCTTTAAAAAAATGTAAGTATAAGCGTCGTACGAATGCGCATCTGTGAACATTAGCTAAAGGTTCATTTAGAACCTTGAATACCTGTACTTTTTCGTTCAGTCCATTTTCCGTTTAAAACACATCCAAAATTTTAATCTTTTTTATATATGAATTAAGTATGTATGTAAATTATTTGAATGTATATGTGTATGGAAAGTCTTCCTCTTTCTTCATACATTATCATTATTTGCATTTTGTATGGTTTTGCTTTTACAGAATATGCGATTTTTATTTTATATTATAATAAAAATTCTTAATTTATTGCTACAACTTTCTTATTACTTATATATTAAAAATACAAATCACAAATAAATGCATAATTAGCTATTTTTTCCATTTTTATTTACTTATAATTGCCTATTTATTTAAGTTTAAACATAATACAAGAATATTATCATAGACATAGTCATAAAGGCAGCAGAGCGGCGGTTTCATCTAATCATCCAATTTCTATTTTGTTTTATACATTTTTTGTTTGTTTTTTTTTTTTTGTTTAATTCACAAAAATACTTAGATAATAGCAATCTTTATTAGCTATTATCATAAATGATCAATTGTTTTTTCTTTATATGTATTATTGATAAATGTACACAGGATATTTTAAAATGCCTGGTTCTTTTGAAATAAAATTGAAAGATACGTAAACTCAAAGTCAATTAGAAAATTGTTTAAATATACTCCGAAACACAGGTAAGAAAATGCGGTTTAGTTTTTTTTTGGATTGTAAGTGAATGAAAGTGACTTTAATTTAAATCGAATTAAGAAGAAAAATCCGTAATTTGTATGGAAAACCACATATAAAATATCACGTGCATTAATATCAAACATTTTCAAGATGTATTGTATAGATATGTTGCAAAAAGCGTACTTTACAACATAAAATTTATATTTATTATGTTATATTCTGTAATACATTATTTTGTATCTTTTTTTTTTTTAAATATTGTGCCTACTAATTGATTATTATCGTTAATACATTGCCAATCTTATTAAATAATATACATATATAGCTAACTTAAAAATGATTATGTTTCCAATACATACATATACGCTATCATATTGCTTTCTTGAAATACAAAAGAAATAAATTAAAATTCTTATTACTTCTAAACAAAATTATAAGACAGTGTGCAAAAAAGCTAAGCTTCTTATCATATAACATGTTGCGCGAATGTAAGGTATTATTAACTCTTGGCTATTTAATAATTAATTCGTATAATTGCAAATAAATTCAAAACGTTAAAAGATTTAAGTTAAAATGTTTGTACAATTAAAAAACATCATTTTCATTGTAAAAGATAAAAACTTTAACGATCCAAAAATGTCATAGACATATTAATTAAACTATAAATCAACTCTCATAGATTTAGAACAGAAATTTTGTCCATTTTTGCCCTTAAGTGCCTATAGAAGGAAACCAATAAAGAATCATCTTTTTCACCAAACCATCATTAAAATAATTTATTTATTTACATATACTCTTTGAAACCATTACAACTATTTGTTAATGTTAATATGGTATTTTATATATTATTTCATCTCCTAAATTAGGCACCCGGGTAAAGTACACTATTATTACTATGGCATAGTAATAGATAATTTTCAGAATTCAATGGATATCTTAGGAATATGGGTGCAGAAGTTATATTAAAGGTGTACTTAAATGAATTAATTCAAATGATAATAATTAGTAATGATATTTTTTGTAAATTAACGAGTTCGTTAAAGTAAAAAGTAAAATATTAAAAATTGTTTAAGTTAACCATAATTTATGTTATTTATATTTTATACTAGAAATGAAGCCCAAAAAAATGCTATTTGTTGGAATTTTCAATAGAATTGTAAACATTCCATCGGAGTCTCCATGTTGTATATTAAAAAGAATTTTATGGAAACAATATCTCTATTATTAGTTTCAATTTCTATTTGAACTTCCGATCAAAATGTTGTTAGGGATTAACTTAAAATAGTAATTACGGAGGTCATAGGCATAATTTTATTCGCTTTATTTAATTTTGCTAATTAATTTATTTCATTAAATGCATACATAAAATTTACTGGACAGTTTTCTAATTCAAATTCTATTGTACCAACTCATCCAGTATAATTCTAAATGAGTTCCCTATCATTTTTCCCTTGTTTTATGTTTGAAATGTTTTAGCAAAAACTCGTCTACTGTACAATATTGAAGTGGGGATTTATGAATGTTTTTGAATAGCTTTTGTCTCCTTACAAACAGATTCTGGTAAAGAGTCTCTGCATGTGTCCCATCCAAGTTACCCCGTATTATGCTGATTTCACACCAAGCGCTTTTACATTAATTTTTCCATAGGCAAAATTGAAGAAAAATGTTCTAAATTTAATTGAGTTGATTTTAATTGCAAAGTTTTAAATTAACATTTTTGTATATGACTTGTTAATAATAATATCCATACATAAAGAATGATTTTTTTAAAGAAAACGATAATATAAAGTAATAATAATATAAAGTAGTTTTGTTAAAAAAATTGTAATTTACAATAGGTATGACGCTACCTTTGGTTTTCTCTACATAATTTTGTTTTCTCTTGTTTTGTTTTTAGGAGCATTCTGCAGATAATAATCTTAAAACACTTTTTAAAAATCAATTAAAATTCAATTTCAATTATGAATAACAATGAGTCTGCTAATGAGTATCTCTTTAAAAAAAAAACTTAATTTTTCTTAACAAAAATATAATTTTTGTTTGTCTCTTTTATATTACGTTTTTTGGTTCATTATAAATTTTTTATTATTCTACTTAATACTTATAAAATACAATTTTTAGTAAATCGAATGCAAAAAATAACATAATACTTTTTCGAAAAATAATTTCAACTTGAGCAACATTTAGAAATTCAATAAAATTTTAAAAACAAGTAATATTTAAGTTTAATTTTTATTTTTTCATTTTTGGAATCAATGCTTAAAATTAGGTGCAAATTAGTGATTATTATAGACACAAGAATGTTTAATAATGTAATAATGAGACAATTATTTTTCCTTGCGTTATTGCAGAAATCACATACAAAGCCAGATTGATATAATTTTTTTTTAATTTTTATTTACTATTATAATAATGGCATTTTTATTTACTGACTTATTATTTTTTTCTTTTTTTTTTTATTATTAATTTTCATGTATAGGCTCTCGACATGCGGGCAACTAGTGAGGTTTATTTATTCTATAGACATAAGATATCCGACAATTTAAGTTAAAACGATCTGCTATAAACTAAAAAAAAAACCGAAATTATATTTCATAGAAAATTTTCTTTTTAATCTTTTTCACCTTATCGATTTTTTTTTTTCGATTTTCTATTAATATTTGGAGAAAATCGTCAAAATAAATACAATGGAAAAATAGACAACAGCCAGTTAAGTTAAGTCGAACATTTTCATTATTTTCTCAATATATTGTTGGAAAATCGAATGATATAAGGTGAACATTTGTCAACCACATAATTTCCGTAAATTTAACAATTTTTATAATAATAAATAATCTCATCAATTGAACATTATTTTATATTATGCAAACAATGTCCCATTTTTGTACATTTTCACCTCAAAATTGAAAATGTTGTGGAACTAACGATATGTGCGTAAATTTACGGGAATATACCCGAATATGGGTTTTAGACTTGTACAAATTTTTAACAGATCGTTTTTTCAGGATATGATATAATAGGTCAAATAAAAACTCACCAGTCCATTGCACTTCTTTTTTTCTTTTTGAATATATTGGAAAAAAAGTTATTACATATTTGTCTCGTAAATTACACTCAAGTAAAAGTTATACAAGTTCTCTATCTATATTCAATAGATTTGTATTAATTATATTAATTATTGTATCTTTTCTATGATTATATTTTATATTAGCTTTTGGTTTTTGTTCAATCGACTGCTTGCTAATTTAACAATAAAAACCTTTCCGTAACAAAAGTTCAGTTACTTACATATTTATATTATTTTGAATAATAATTAAAACAATAAATCTATTCAAAACCGATCTCTGGACACTGAATGGAAACTCAATTGAAAATAGTTCAAAAACAAAACCTCAACGTACAACCTATGTATAATATGAATGCTGTTGTTCTTAATTCTAAATTCTAAAAAACTCTTATCCAATTGCCTTTAGTTTCAGGCATCCCTCATGAAATCATGACTTCTATATGTAAGTATTTTCAGATACAAAATTATTTTTAGAGCATATTTTGAAAAAGAATTTTCATTTACTCTTCTTAACATTTGCGGTTTTGTCTTTGAGATTTTTGAGTTTCTGTTCAGTCACGATTAAATCATCAATCATATCATTCGCACGATTAACTATAGATATAGGTACTGCTTCTATTATTTTTTTTAAAGCTAAATATAAAATGACATTGTCTTATAAATTTATTATTTAATATTTTGTGTTGTTCGGTGTAGTTATTATTTGTAATAATAGATGAACAAGTGCAAAGTACTTGCTGCATTAAAACATTTTTTTTCCTCAATAATAATAATAATGTTGACATTACATATTTTGAATTAAAATAAATAAATACAAATTCTAATGAAAATGATGTTGCCTCCTAATTCTTATGATATTATATTGAGAAAAACAAGAGAAAGAGCCCCTTAAATGAGAAAAATATTTCAAAAAAATGCGATAAAATTATCTCGCAAGATTAATTAAAAAAACCACAACATTTCTTCTTAGACGTTAATGAAAAGATTAAGTGAAAAAGCTTTACTACTCTTACTTATTATAGGGTTTATATATTTATAACCGATCGCTTGAAATATGTTTTTTGATCACCGAAATATTTGTTTTGATGGTCAAGAGATTAATATTTCGTCAGCGGAAATATTAATTACCCGCCCCCTCTTCTTTATAGGAATATTATTTCGTAAAAAACTATACCTACACTACTACATAAATTGTTTCGTCTTATTTCAAAGGCAAATATTAAAAAATTATGAAATAAGTATAATAACAACAAAATTGTCTCACTACATTTTTGATCAGGGCCGGTTCTTCTATGGCGACAATAACTCACTTTACAAATCGTATAATTATTCCAACTTTGCACCAATCGTCATTGAAAACAAACAGTGCCCGAAAATAATTGTGCAAAATAAAGAAATTCGTCTAAAAAAGTAATCAACAAAGTGTTTTTGATTTTCTCCAGATTTTCCCCAGGGATTCTTTTAGTTGTTAGAGGATTAAGGTAATACGTCACAAAAAAAAAAACTATAATAGGTATGTCGGTGCATTGATTATATTGAATCTCATCCAAAAATCTACTTCCACGGTAATGGGGAAGAGATCTGCAAGCAATGGCGCCTTTTATAAAATGTATTACGCCAGGCGCCAAATTACTTAGAACCAGCTTTATGATTTTCACTTCTGGACTCTACAGACATTTCATTTATGATGATGGTCAGTATTTTTGTTATTGTTATAAAATTAATGAATAAACCAGCCCCAAACATCATAATTGTTTTACATAATTTTCTTATTTTTATTTGTTGGCTGGTGTCGAAATATTTTAATAAGTAGGTAACTGTAATGGAAGTTTCATTTAAGCGAAATCAACTATGTACTGTACATACATACATAGTAGGTTTACAAAGCAAGATTTAGTAAGTATCTGCAAATATTTCCTGGTGTAAGAATATTAAAAATATTTATGACAAAACTAACATTAATATTTAAATTTAAAATTAAAATCAGACACGGATTAATTAAAGTTAAATAAAAAAGAATCAATTTAATCAACTACGAATTTTCGCAGTTTAATCGAATGAAAATGATCTGATAAATGAAATAAAACAACAAAAATCGGTAATAAAAATAAATTACTTTACACTTAATAGTTACGATGTTATTTAACTGTATAACTTTTGCACAGCGCTTCTTAGCGATTTATATAATAATTTGTTTTTAATTTTTGTTATTTTTGATTTTCTTTTTTTTTCTTTTCTTTTCTTTTTAATTAAATATTATATTATATGATAGTGAAAGTAAAGCGCAGATTGTGTATGGTTTCCGTTACAGTTTATTTTGATTTTTGTTAATTTCTTTTATATAAATTTTATTTTCTGTTTCTTTTTTTTAGCAATGAGGAAGATCAAAATATACTTATTCGGTTGAGGCAATTTCTTGTTGTTGTATGTGATCATTAGGTGTCTTGCTTGTTATAGCGGCTTTGTTCTGACGAACTAATTCAGCACGTCGATCCTGAAACATTATTAAAAATCACCCATTAAACTACATGAAATAATACGAAAATTTGAAATTTTCAATTTTGTATTAAGCGTTTATTTGTAAATATGTAAATAGCAAGTATTCAAATTAATTTATCAATTAAGTACAGCGTTATTGAAGCAGAATTGGATAACGAAATATTCCAAGAATGCAAATATTGTGCATTAGCTCCGAATCTTTTGCGCAATTATAAGAAATTGTAATTGCTTGTAGTACATAACTATAATCACAAATTTATTTTAAACTACACAATTTCGCATTTGGCATTTAGAAATCAACGATTCTTTTTAATAGCACGGTTTCCCCTAAACAATTGGCTCCATTTGGCAACAAAAAAAAAATAGCTTACTTACATATTGAACGTACTTAAGTGTAAGAAAGATCTGGTATTTTGATGAAGCAGACGTAACTATTTATTTATGATAATAATGTTAATTAAGATTTTGTAGTTTTTAGTTCATCAAACTGCATAATCTGAAATGACGTCAGTGGAAGCTTTTTGAAAAATATTTTTGAGCTTCATCAGTGTCTAACCAAATTAAAAAAAAAAAAAAAACTTGTTACTTGTTTTCTGTTCTTCATATGCTTCAATTCCATATCCAATTTTTTTGAACAGAATTAATAAAGCCAATTGAATTTAAAATATCATATCTCTATCGATTGTTCTAAATGTATGCTGTTTAGTATCTATGTATGTACATTTGTAAATATTCTAATTTAAAAAAATACGATATCGTAATAAAAATTTGGAGCCATAGAAAAATTATTTATACTTATGTATATTTATTTGTCAACAAAAATCATAAAAACAAAAAATTGTATGATAATGACATGATGAGATAGAGTCATTTTTGATTGTTAAATATAAAAAATATGATAAAAACAATTAATTGGAATTAATCTATACTGAATTTTTAAAATCTTAATTAAAACTTTATTCATCTTGTTTTTTGGCACAGAATAAAAAAAAAATGTTTACCCTGTAACCGTTATAGCCGCGTACACCCTCTGTTATAATTAAATAAATAAACACGAAACGGTTTTTAAATTTGAATCGTTTTTCCCGGTATAAGGAAAACTGAACTCACACACTGGTGCCGAATTTGAACGCACTTCGTTGATTTGTATGAGCGAGATATCGTTAGATGTCATTTGATGTGTGCAAAAAATAAAATTAATCGGTTAGAGTTAGAGGATTAAAGGAACTAAATTTTCCATGTTCAATATCAAAGAGGTGTGTTTTCTTGTTTGATGTTAAAAATAATAATTGAATAAGTGTGCAATTAAAGACCATTATATTAGCCACCATCGTCATATAATGTATGTAGTCACCACCAGCAGAAGAGAATTGATTCGAATTCATTGTCATTGTTAAATCATACATTAGCTCAGCATTGTTTGAAGTTTAAATACAACTTTTATAGTTATTTTAGAATATGAAGAAAATGGGTTTTCATCAGCATCACACAAATCAATTCCCATAATATTTAAATCCGTTTTTACACCCTTACACCCCGCAATAATCCCTTCAATACATTGTATGAAATTACTTTTTTTGCATTAAATTAATAAATAAAAATATATTTATAGAATTTTTGTCGCTCACGGTTGGCGGCTATTATAAATGGCATTTAAAAATAATTTAATAAATAGATATTTAAAAATCAAATTAAAAACGTACGTGTTTTCGAATATATTCTAGTTTCTTTTGAATTTCCTTCTCGCGATTCAGTTCTGCTGTGTAAAGTTTGTTAGCAAATATATGTTTTTGCTCCAGAGACTTTTCGGTTTCTCGTGCATCGGCTGCGATTTTTAACTCAGCTAGTTTGATTGTGTTCTAATGAAAATATAATGTGTGGTTTAGCTAATATAGCGATTGATACAATGACTTTCGCTTTTATCCTTTCAATTCATGAAAGTGACTATAAATTAAAAAGTTGGAATCAATTTCATCAAAAAATAAAAAATTATTAACTTTACGGTACAAAAATTATAAGAATTTTTCTGAGAATCGGGTAAAATTGATGATTATATAATTATGTGGATTGTGTTTGGTTCACGGATCGATACAATTGGTGACAAGATCGCAATGGAGGGTGGAGCACCCACCAACGCCCAAGCGAAAGTCATTGTAAAATAAAATTAATTTAATGATTATGTTTAGTGTTTAGTTTAAATTTTAACAAAAAAATAACGAATTAAATAAAATGTCAGCCTATAAGTTAAGTTGATATTTTATATATATATATGTATATACGTAGATATATATTTATGTATATTAATAGTGGGCTCTTACATGTTCCTTTAGTCGTTCTAGCATTTTCTTCATACGTTCATCACGAATACTCGCTGCGGTTTTAAGTTTGTCCTCAATTGCAATACGCTCTATGGTCTTCTGTTCTTCTAGAGACTTTCGTGTCCTTTCAATATCTTGTGCATGAATCTGAAAAATATTTGTATTTAATTGTTATTCATATTATAGCTCCTGTATTATCGTACCTTTAATTTTTCTTTCATATCCGTCATTATTGCATCACGTTTTTCTTCATAGTGTTCCATTTTTGCTTCCAAGTTAACTTTTGTATGATTAATAAATTCGTTATTTAGTTCATCTCTTTTGCGTGATATTTCTTCAATTTTTGTAACTTTTGCTGACCAGTCAGCCATTTTCTTAGCTTCTAATGACTAAAATCAAAACAATAATACATTAACATTAATATATGTACTCGTATAAGACATTTAAATTAGCGAGAAGGACCAAGGCGGACATCTGTCCCGTCGTGAAAATCGTGAGAAAATAAATTTAAAAAAAAACCCTCATTCTTTTTCATACATTTTCACATTTTTCTTTATTTTTACGCCTATTTAGATTTGGTTAGATATTTAAATATTTGAATATTGCCGCCAATGATTTGTATTCAAAATAACTGAACATTCTTTCATACTTTTTGTCCCATTAAACATGTTATTTTAGTTGGTTTATCAAATCAATCAATCAATCAATATAATGTTACTTACCAATCGTCTTTCTTCAGCTTCCTTTAATTTCTTCTCAATTTCTTTTGCTGATAAATTTTTGGAAATATCTACAATATTTCGCTTAATAGGCGGTGTCACTACATTTGGTACTGGTTCCGCTAAGATAACTTCATAGCATAATCCTCCCTTTGACTTCTCTTGGCATCTTATCTCAGTAGCTGAAAGTTATAAGTAAGATTATTTATATTATACATGCATGTAACATGTATAACTAAGCTATGTACAGACAACATCCGTTTAACGTGCTGTTAATTCTTTCCTGGAAAATAGAGCGCTAAGAGAAATACCGCTAAACGAAATTCAATTTTAAAACAAAAAGTATGAAAAACAAAATAATGTGTTCCCATGGGAGTTAGAAAAATAATTCATTTATTTAATAAATTAGTGATACATAAGCAACTATAGTTAACGAAAATAATTCATATTTAAATAAAAATCAAAAAATAACACATAACAAAAAAAAAATTATATTTAAAAAAAATTGTAGACATGACATTTAATTTTAACAGTCACGGTCGCTCTCCTTAGATAAAAAATCAGATCCCATCATAGCGCTTCGTCTTAAACATAATTTCGAAGGTTCTTCTATGATGTCCACTGCTATAGAATCTGGCCTCAAAGAAGCTTAAATTTTTGTTTGTCTAGTTTCTGTCCTTTTTTCTTCCAGCAGAACTCTATAGCGAAATAGTACGTGGGTATAAGAAAAAAAAATCTGAGAAAGCGTAAAATCGAAATAGCGCTGAACGAAACAGAGTTAAGCAGATGTTGCCTGTACTTGATTATATTTGTCTATACATTTTTATTCCATTTAGCCGACATATGTATGTACTGTACGTACATATGTGCATATATGTAATTATAATTAAAAACTATGTGCCTAACTAGTGGCTAGTATAACTCATATATGTATATTATACTATACCAAATCAATTAAAACACAGAAATAGAAAACATACCATATCTTCTAAGTACCTGTGTATATCTCCACCTTATTATTAAAATATATTTAATATTTAATGACTGTGCAAAATATTATGTAACAACATAAAATGAATGCCTAAAGTGTAATAATAATTTATTGAAACAGTTTTGCAAATAATACGGCCTACAATCTAAACTGAATCTTATGGAATATAAAAATAAAGAACAACGGCATCTAGGTGCCGTGAATATTCTATCGATTTACACAGCCATATTATAACCTACCGGGAAGCATAAAGAACATTGAAATACTGCAACCTTTTTAAACTAGCATGTCTAGTCGTGGCGTCTAGTCACGCAAACCATCAACGAAAAAAAATAGAATCAATTTATTGTAATTTATTATAAGTATTCTGATCAATACAAAATTAGTTTTTAAGTTTATTAATTGATCAAGTTCAATACCTATACCTATTTGTTGAAGTAGGACGTTAATGAGCAATAGTCTTTAATTTTTAATTAGGTCAGTACTACTATACATATCGTTGGTTTAAAGGCAGATTTCACTAAGTCAAAAAACAACTAAAGGATTACCACGATTATCTTACTCCAATGAAATTGCGCTTAACACACTTTAAATTTAAAATATCTGCTTGCGACCTATGACGTGTTGCAAATATAAAGTTGGCATTATAATGAATTAATTTAGTATAAAAACCTAAAAATTGTAAAATGTACTTAGTGAATTCTGGCTGTAAACCAACGATATGTAGTAAAAAACTATTTAACAGTGTAATTCTTATGCCTTGAGCAACCTATTGATGTATATCTACTTTACTATCCTTTTTCCAATAAAATTATCGAATTGCCTACAAAAATTACTTACTTTCTTCCCTTCAGTTCATACAAATTACAAAGCTCTGTAGCTGTTAAGGTACTAAAACGCAACTACCTACCTATTCTATTAATAAATTATACTTTACTTTTATACCAATTAATTTACATTTACACACGACTGATTAATGTTTATGTACATTAACATTAAATATGACTTAAGATTTTGAATAATGCCCACATACTATATATAGGGTACTTACTTATAAATTTCACCTTCTTTGATGATTTCGGCTGTTTCGATCGAGTCTTAATTGGTTTCTTAAATGGCGCCGAGCGATTTGCTAAAAAATAACAATTAAATATATTAAATACAAATTGTACACAAATTGGTAAGATTTACCTACTATGCATAGCAATGTGTCACGTTTATATGTTTGAATCATGAGACGTATCAATTTTAACAAAAGAAAATAATCAAAAATTAACGCGACATCCCCTCCTCCCTCCACATTAAAAGCCATACCGGACAAATAGTCTAAATGAATTCCGCATTGAAAATTTATTTTCTTTCAATAAAAACTGGAATTCAATTTCTAACATTTTTGAGTGAATGAGCTGGAAAAATTACAGGATAATAATGAAAAATATTTACGAAATTTATTTGGTTGTAATTTCTCTTAGTGTGAAAATTAATTGGGAAAAAGATAAACTTTATTATAGCCAGGGCCAACAAGAAAACTATGTACCTACCTGTTCAAAAATAAAATTAAATCATACAATTTCAACTAAGATAATTTTCAACCAGACGATGGAAAAACATTTTTATTTGAAAAGTTGTGACTCATCTTTTGATTGCTCCATGATTCATGTCTTCGTCTGGGCATGTCCAATGAAAATGGAATTGTACGAGTATTTTATATTTTCTCTTCCCAAATGGAATACGATGAGAAGTATATTATTATAAAGCTATGTATGCGTATATGATATATATATATATATATATATATATATATATACATATGTATATCTACCTATAATCGAATCTTAGCAACAGTTCAAAATATTTCAAATTATATTCTTTTTATCCTTTTAAGGTTTTCGTTTTAGTGAGAGCCATTAAAATGTTTTTAATTTAGAATTGTTCACACTCAGTACACCATGTTAACATACGCTAAAACTTATTTTAATTACTTTTTTTAAATAATAGAAATAATTGACAACCGGTTTTAGGCACATCAAAATAAGTATCATTTCTGTATTGTATATGTAGGTAATGCTTTTTCGTGAATTGAGCTTTCGCCGCATACAAAATTTTTATTGCATTTCTTTTTTCGTTCTGCAAGAACATAACATTTAGTATATTATTCGCAACGTAGTTAACATTTTGTTAAAAAATGTAGAAAGTTTTAGATGCGTACAGGGCCGTAGCTAGACATTGCGCTCTATACTCATTTCCGCATTATTTCTGGGGTAGAAATAAATAATGCGTTTTTTTAAATATTTAATCAATACTAAAAGGCATAAAGAAATGGAAAATTTTCCCCGTTTTGTTTGATTTATAGAAACGCTTGTAGGTATAATAATAAAAACAATTATGTATTTGTTTTATTCATCGATAATTTTCTAATAAATTCAGTTTTCCAGCGCCCCTAGATCGTTGCGCCCGGTTTCTCTGCTCCATCTTTCCTATAGAAGCTACGGCCCTGGATGCATAACATAAATACATTTTTATTATCCATTAAATGCAGCAAAAGAAAAACTTTTTTTTTCATTATACGACCGAGACCATACCTTATTTTTAACACTAGAACTACCGACATTTTATGTATATATTTTTAGATATTCCTACTATATTTATATAAAACTGAAATAGGGGTGGAGGGTTGAAACTGAATGTATATAAAGAGTCGTATTTTTATATAAAAAAAAACAATAATTTTGAATTCAGAATTTCAAATTTCGTCAAAATGTCTGGTCTGGTAGTTCTAGTGTTAACAAATTCTGACTTAGGACTTAAATCGTATAATTTGGTTTAAGATCTACAGAATAGTTCTCAGTTATCAGTTTTAACACATATTTATAATATCATAAAACAAAATTTTTTATGTAATCTTCCCAATTTTTTAATTATTTTTTGTGTAAGTGTTCTGGATTTTTGAGATGATATAATTTATTTATTAAATAAACAAATTTTCAATTTCCCACTAAAACTACATGAAAAAATACTTAATTTGAAGCAATTTTCTTATCCTCCCATTGCGGTTCCTGTCTGTGATTTCTGAGGCCCCTGAATATAAGCGTCGCCACTAAACTGTCTATATTTTCGTCTGGGAGAAATGTTCTGTTCATCGTACTTATCTACATATATTTTATAATGTGTGTGTTTATTGATTTAATTTCCTTATATAAGAAAGAATTGTATAAATAAAGTTATACACGAAGGACAACCGCAAAATGTTGACTTTTGAAATAGATATGAAGGTAAGGTACGAATATTTATTTACTGTCATTAATTATTTCTACTTCAATTCACAATTGTAAATGCGGGAATAGTATCCTTTACCTATTTTGGTTACATATTAAAACCAATACCTAGACGGTTTAATTTTATAATTAAGTACCTTATATACATACATCATATATGTATATATGTAGATCCGAATATCGATTTAAGATTATTTTTAATAATGGTCAGTTTAATTTTGCTATAAACGAGAGTATTAAAGTATGTACAACATAATACATAAAATATGTACAAGTACATAGTTAGTATCGAAGCTTTGGTTTCAAATCTCACTTTGGAATTTTTTTTTTTTTTTTGCGAACTTGAGCGGAATTGTGTTTGAATATCTACGCGTTTGAGATCAAAATAGGAAGAACAAATATTTTTTTCATGTATTCACTTCACTAGCTCAGCTAGCACATTTTGTTGGTACGAGAGAGACTTTAAATGTTAGATAGAGAAAAATGTTAGGTATCGAATTGTGTTTTGTGTATGAGAAAATTCATTTGCCTCCTCAATAACAAATGTTTTGAAAAATATTTGTTTCGACCCACTAAAAATGAGCTAAAATAGCAACCCGAAATGTTGTGTGGAATATTTGGTGGTTTTAGTAATATTTTACACATATTATGTTGGTGTACCTAGAATAGTTAGATTAATAGTTAGAATTAACAATTAAGCTTTATACAAAGGAAAAAAAGTAGAATGTTCTATCTATTAATTGTTGTTTACTAAAAGACTAAAAGTCTAGTAAGGGAACAGCAGCGGATATAGCTCGTTACACAGGCAAAGAAAAAAAAATTAGATTGGTTTTAAGGAATTGAATAGATAAAGATTAGAAAACTCGAAAAATTTAGAAAGAATTATTTTCCCTACAATTAAATTATTTATGAATTACATTCAAATTTAATTTTAAAAATAAGAAATTTCTAAATTTTTTTTTATAAGTAGTTGTCATCTTGACAATGAAATAATCTTTGCCACTCCCAATTTCTGCATCGGCGAGAAACATAACACAAATTTTAAGGTTAAAATATAAAAACTTTCCAAGGCCAATTGGATATATGAAGGTTGAACTTTTTAGAATGGTTTTTTTCTTTTTTTTTTTTTATTTTTTGATAAAACATTTGCGAAATTTTTTCAATTGATTTACCATAATTTATTAAAACAATATAATTCAACAATTTTTGTATATTGACTTTAAGGAGTGGTCAAGACAAATACAAATAACTATCTCGAATATAACAAGCAGTTATATATAGAAAAGATATATATATATATATATATATATACATATATATATTTTTTTTTATAAAAACGAAGCATATGTCCTCCAACCTGTGAATCAATACAGAATTTTTGGTTTGACTTCGTCTTATAGGTATTTGCACGACAATACATAAGTATAAAAATTATTCACATTTCTTATACAATATTCTTGACATTAAATGATAATTTTTTAAAATTTTAATTTAGTTTGGAAAATGTATTCTTATAATAATAATTTAAAAATTAGATATTGGGTTTTTTAAGAATTTAAGAATACAATGCGGTGTACATGTAGATATGTGCGAATTTCATTTATTTGTTCAAATTATTACTTAAAGGTTTTCACTATGAAATTACATTTTAAACGACAAAATAAGCTAATCCCATTAAATTCTCTAAAAATATAACTTAAAGTATAAGAAAAAAAATAGATTACCTATTAAACTTAATTTTATATATTTTTTTGTTGTTGGAAAAAACCAATATTATCTTACAGAAAATTATATTTATATATTACGATATAGCAAAAGCTTCTTGAAAAAGCTTAAAAAAAAAGTCTAAATAATAAAAATCGTCCATTTTTTTATAGAAATTTGTATTTCACCAAAAATTGGCTACGCAGAAATATTACCTGTTTTACTACAATTTATGTATTTGTTAAAGAAATTTATATATTTAAAAATTATTTACCTGCCGGTAAAATTGGTACTCTACACGTGTGGCAAAAACACTGCATTACAGAATCTCTAACTAATCCGATAATCATTTTTAAGCGATTTACTAAAACGGTTTTAACAATAACAATTAAATGATATTATATATAGAATTTTCGGAAAATGTGAAAATAAATTTCCTGATGAATAATTTTTAAATTCTAGGGCGGGGCGACACCACACAATTATTTTCACCAGAATATAAATGTGAACACTTTACCCTCAGAAAAAGAACTGCGCGACGATTATTTTAGTTTTAGCGATATTGTCGGAAATTCTTGTCGAGAAATATACGAGGAATAACCGATGCGCAGTTAAAACATTACCACCGAATGCCGAACAATCAATACCACCCCATTCCTCTAACATTCGCCCCATTCAATTTTCCTTTATGAAAAGTTTTCGTCATACATTTGTAGAGAATTGTGTATAGTGTTAGACGTCATATTGCAACTCTATAGAACAATTCTATGTGGAATAGGAACCATATATGTGCCTCTACATATATACATACTTCAGAAATGTCGGTATATACTACATTTTACCTGATGTAATAATTTTTTTTTCTCGCAAATACATAGAAAAATATGGCTCAATGGAATTCTAATTAGATAGGCGTCAGAGAATTTTCATTTTTGATTAAAATTATCATTTAGCATGTATTTGTATACCAACCTAATATAGTAGTTCAACCTATTTTTAATATTTTACACTTCTCCCTCAATACGTTACTGTATGCGAAATAAGAATTTTCGATTAGATTGCGGAGCACGTTCTGTATTTAAATAAGTTGCTTAGATATGGTGACTATAGTTTAGGTAGGTAGTAGGTGGGTCACAAGCTTCACTTTGTAAGAAGACAAAGAAATTTTTTTTAGATTTGTATGGGGCGTATCCGATATATAATTTTTTTTTTAAATCACTTTACTTGGAGATAATATCACCCGATGGAGTGTGAAAAAAGCCCAACCAGTTTTGAGTGAAATGAAATTTTTGAAAGAATTCCTTGGAAGCAGGGATATCTGTGTATAATAAGTTGGAGCTACGATTGTATGTAGAATTTTCAGATCTAAAATTGTGTAACACCTCAAGTTGGAGTGAAATTTTGAAAAATCTATAGAAATTTAATCTTTACTCAAAAAACTTTGAGCTTGCTGTATAATAAGCTATAATTATGAAATTTAAGATTCCCTATCCACTCTAATGTAAATTTTAGAACAAACATTTCTTTGTTTATAAATAGACAATAATAATTCAAACTCAAGTGGGTTTTTTTTCTAGATTTACGCCACGACCCGCTACTGTTTGACATAAATGCTTAATAATTAATCGCAAATTGAAATAAAAGGGCAGAATTATTGTTGAAATTAAACAATCAGCAATTTGTAAAAGAGGATTTACTTCCGCTAAAAATGCTCGATTAAAAAGAGTGAAATTCCATAATTCTAATGTTGATCCCATAATTCTCCTTGAACTAGTTCCTTTGTATGATCGGGTTATTAGTACCTAAAGAGCTAGATATTCATTTCACATAAAATCAATAAGTTTGCGATACACATCTCAATCTCTAAGATGTATTTTTCTTTGCCTAAAAACGAATTCCTCAAAGGATATAAGTCGGTTCTTTATTTATTAATTAAATTATGACTTCCAAGAATTCTGTTCTCTAACTAGCAATTTCATTTACTGTATCCATATTTTTCAATATCCGTAGATGTCATGGACAAACATTTAAAGCAACACTTTTAAGGAAGATAACATTTAAGAAAAACGAACAAGATTGATCAAAAAAAGCTCTAAAGAAAGAAAATTATATTTTTCTTTAATCAATTATTGTTGTCAATACAAAAAATTACTACATAATTAATTATTTACACCCAACTTAAAGATTTTTGTCCATGTTTTTCTAGGTTGCATTATATTCATCATTCATAGGCATTAGGGATGTAATAATTCTAAACACAAAATGTGAGTTTTAACGAATTTCCTATATTCTCAAATATGAACAAAACATAAAACTTAAAAATAAAACAAAAATAATAAATAATATTGCCAACCATGCTGGAATTGTATCTGAAAAATAATAAATAAATTTTATTAGTAATTGGAATATTTTGAGTTTTGTTTTTAGAAAAATTCAGAGAGAGCTATATTGAAAATATTTATAGTAGAAACAAATTCACCCCTCCTAAATAAAGAAAAAACTACATTCAATTCGTTTCAGTTGAACCTACGATTCTTTTTTGAAGGAGGGGCTCTGACTAATGATAGACATAAGAAGCGAAGAAACGGTTACATGTCGTTTTTATATGAAAAATATAATTTAAATTTAGTACCATAATTATACAGGGTGATTCTTTAGCGATGGTCAAAATTTAACATTGACTTAAAATACGAAGATTTAAGAATTTGAAATTTTGTAAGTACTTGGATAATTCTAGTTCATTAAAAAAAAATGGACGAAATCCTGAAACACGTTCCATTATTAATTTTGTAAAAATAAAAAAAAGGGTAAATTTTTTAACTTTAACTTGGCTTGATATTTTTAATTTTAGTTTTCATTCAGATTGAGGTTAATATTTGTAATATTTTTCTAAAATTAATAACTCACGTCTATGTTTTAGATTATGGATGCAAACTTTATTATCAACAGAAATGGAAACAACTGCAGCTTCCGAATCACTCGATATACTCGGACCATCACTGTGCAATGGCAAAAATTCCAATCCAGTGACAAACATAGAGTGTGCATCCGGAATATGTAATACACGCTAAAATCAACAAATATGCATTATAAAAGCCGTATAAATATATTTTATTATGGGCTATGATTACCTGCAAACTAAATGCAATATAAACTGAAACAGATCCAGTAAACATTGTACCAACAGCAACAAACCGTCCATCATCACGCACGGCTAACGACGCCAGACTTTCATTAACTGCACACATATTGACTATACTTCCGGTATCGGGATCCCATTGTTGAATGTATCCCGTCTATGTAAAAAAAAAAAAAAATTATTAAAATTTAAAATCAAATAAAACAGTGACACTCACCTGTTTACCTACTTTTCCTAGTGGATTAGCAATGGTATATAATCGACTTTTTCCCACTTTCCCTTCAAAAACCCCAAACCTGCATCGCTTAAACAAATATTTTGTACCATCTGTTGATTGCCAATTTAATTTAACCAATTCTTTTCCATTTTCTAAATTCCACACAATGGCCAAACCATCTTTTGCAATAGAAATCAATTTTTTACTGTCTGGACTAAAATCTAAGTCATCTACTTCTTTAGTATGAACCCCAATATCAAATTGTTTTACCATTCTTGGAAAACTCCATACACGAATATGCCCATCGGTTCCACCAGTTGCCATTAATTTTCCATTTGGACTTAGACGAACAACTCGTTGTAATGGATCATTAACCGTAAAATCGGTTTGAATTGAATCACCACATTTGATATCAAATTTTATATGTTTAGTATTATAGTTCGAATCGATATTTTCAATTTTCTCTAATCCAGATGGTTTTATAGAATTTTTACGATTTCGTATACCATCCAAACCGTTCTGATAGCTTTTTGGGGTACTTTCATCTGTATCAACTACTTTCATATTGACATAGTATAGTTGACAGTGACTTTCCTGTCCGGCCACCAAATAAGATCGACAACCATCGTGAGTGACGGCACAATTCATTACAACGTTAGAGCCAGTTTCATGACGAATTATTTCTTCGGCCACAAATTTGTGTCCATTGTGATAGATCTCGTAAATTTCCTATACATAAAAAGATCACATTTTTTTTAATCTAATACTATGCTGTCAAGTTTAAAAAATTTAACTGTTTTAAGGGAACTGCCTATCCCTATAGTATAATTGAGAGGAAAAAGGGATATATGATAAGCAACAAAATTTTATAAATACCATTGAAATCAATAATGGAAACAAAACCAACTAAATCAATAGAAAGTTAATTAAATTAAACAAAAAAAAACTTACGAATCCATTGGCAACTCCCGTTTTTGAAGAGCCTCCGCCACCAGCCACTAAACAATGGCGACTTGTAATCATTTGCACAGAATATAAAGGAAAATTAACTCTTGCTAATAGTCCATCGTTGGATCTTCTGGTTGGTGCCATTTTATTAATCGATAGTCAAAGTTTTTATTAAATATTTTAATTGAAATGCTAAGTTCCACGTAGCATTGTTTTGACTATGAAATATCAAGTCACTTCATTACAAAATATAAGGAATAGAAAGAGAGAGAAATATTGTTTTATTCCTTATTGATAAACTGGACTTTGTCTGCCTTTTAATATTGATAACTACGTTCAATTAAAAATTAATAGATACAAATATTATAGACTATGATATAACCTCACAATTTTTAAACGTCAATTTTACATTAGTTTTCAAAGTTTTTCATATAAATGTTTTAACTTTTGTGGTTATTGGGTTGCAATACAATTTAAAAATCAATAGTGAGAAAACGCTTGATATAAAAAAACAGTATGACAAATACGATTTTTCGAGTCGAATGTTCAAATTTTCCGTCTCTGCCGAAAACGAGACGAACATAGGTGAGCACGAAAAAGAGATTTGGCTTCTTGAGTGGACTATTTGTAGTATTCGAAAAAGATTGATTAAATTTTAATAAAAACACAACGAAACTTATCATGTATATACATGTCTCCAAAGAGGGAGAGTATAGATTTGTTTTGCAATCAATTCTATGGTTTTAGACTCTAGAGTAAACACTAGATTTTTAAAAAAATGTTCAAACTTCAACAACAAATTTTTTGTGATGAATGGTAACCTTTCGCCTCATGAAAACTTGTACAAAAAATTTTGTAACAATCAATTTTGTTGAACTTCGACATGAACATCTGTATAACTACAGCAATTAGAAAAGGACGCATATAAGTTTAAATATAATTAGTTTGTTAGAGCGAGAAAAACTTTCTTCTATTGTCAAAATAAATAAATAATTTTTTAATAAAATTGCTAAGAGTTATTTTCTTTAATCGCACATCACTAAAAATCAAAACATTGAAGAAAATTAATTAATTATATTAATCATGCCTTCTTATTGCTGTGCAGTAAATTGTAAAAACAATGGTTTTACAACTCCGGACCTATCTTTTTTTAAGTAAGTGGAGAACTTAGAATTATAGATTTCATTTTTTCAGTTTATCTGGCCGCCAGAGGATTATCTATCCAATTTACTCCCATAAGTTGTAATATATTAATTCTTTAGTTATAATAAACCCCACCGGAGACACATTTAACTCTAATTACACAATTTATTATCTACATACAACAAATATAAGATTTTAGCCAAGAACAGCCCCAGCATCAGCTTTATAATTAAAAAACATTTACTATTCCAGATTTCCGGAAAATCGTAAAGATATAACAGACAAATGGATACTGGCAATGCACCGAATCAATTGGCAACCCACCAAATACAGTCGTTTATGTTCCATTCATTTTGAAGAAAATTGTTTTTTCCTTAAGAAGGGATCACGTTTAAGACTTCTGCCAGATGCTATCCCAACAATATTTGATTTCCGAAAGATTAAAAGCAACCGAAAAAAGGCTATAAAATACTTGGACATGACCGAAACCGATTGTCCTGATCCGGAATTGTATGAATTGGAAACATCACCGGTTATTGTAAAATCTGCCAAAAGTGGCCAGAAATGTCGCATTTGTCATGGTCTGGCAGATTGTGATATGACAATGGATTCGGTGGTTGTCACAAAAAATGGTAAACGATCATTGAAGGATGTCGTTTCTAGTATAGCTTTAGTTAATGTGGATGTGGATAATTCGTTAGGGTTTATTTGCTTGAGTTGTAGTCGAAAATTGGTCGATTCATATTTGCTGAAATGTGACATTGAAGAAAATATAAATTTTCTACACAAACCAGACAAAAATACTGGTAATATAAAAGAGGAAGAGGAGGAACCCAGTATAAAGACGTAAGCCTTTTTATTTGTGATTGGAACTGATGTTAATTCATGTAATTTTCCAGTGAAATCCAATCAGTTCCAGATGATCTATTCGATTCTGCTGAACAAGAAGAGAATAACATTGCTTACTGTTCGGCTTGTGATACCAATTTTGTTATTTCAGATATTGCAAAACATCTAGTTTATTGTAAAATGAAGGATGAAGCTGATGAAGAAAATGTACCGACAGAATCTCGACGCTTGTTTGTATGTTGTTTGTGTCAATTTCTTGTGTATCGACATAAGGCAATGTTACATATGGATATTTGTAATAGAGTACAGAAATTGTCGTAAATATTTTATTTTAAAACTGGAATCCTTTCTTTCCTAGCAAATCCTGGTGTTTTTCCGATTTTGTTATTTAAAATCCTCTCTTTTAATAGCTCTTGCGTGTAAAATTCTTTGTATGTTTTTGTCTTAGGATGTCTTTGCTCATCTCTTCTGGTTACTCTTCGGTGCTTTTATGTAAAGAACTGAATTGGGTCCGAATTAACATATTGTAAAAGTATCTGGAGATTCATTAACGCTATAGAAAAATAAAGTTTTCTTAAATTTCTGCGCTGTCTGACGGTCTGAAAAGATGTAGGTAGTAATCTTAAAAAACTAAGCCACAGTGCTGGAAGATTTTGCCCATTTTCAATTGAAGCTTGCTGCGCGCACATAAAAAACCTACTGTTCAAATTTCAAGTCGAAAAAAAAGCGAGGTTTTGCATTTAAAAAAAAAAGTGGATAAAAACCCCTCGTTGCAATTGAGAAAAGGTCATTACCCCCCCCCCCCCCCACCAAACCGGTACATGTACGCTGTACGCAATAATTGGACGTTCCTGCACTGTGTCGTCATTACCATCATCATCATTATCATCATCAAAATGGCACAATCAGCAAAAGGAGTAATAGAGGAGGGAAGTCGAAAAGGTCACATTAAATTGACGCGCACATAACATTTCAAAATATACGATCATTAAATGGGAGCGACAAGGCCAAAAATACCTCTTTGTTTGTAAACCGTACGTAGAGTAGAGTGATTGAATGTAAAAGAGATGCACAGAATATTCGCAGACGAAAATATATGACACAAGAAAATAATGTCTGGTCATGGTTTGAAAACCTTTATTTCTTTTAATTTATTTTTTTTTGTTTACACCTATTTAATTAAGCCCACATTTTATGCAGAAATGTGATTTAATTTCAAAAACATATTCAATATAATAAACTCTATAGACATTTTCATATTGGAAAAGGTTTCCAACCACTATTCCAGTTCAGACAATATCATGATTGTTTTCTCACTCATTCATTTGCTGTTTTGAATCAGTCAAATAGCCCTATGAATAACGTTACGCCGCTGTCTGCACCAACCAGACAGTTTTTAATTTATTCAAAAAGGAAAATCTGATAAGATAGTGGAAAATTTCGGTAGTCATTTATTTGATTCGAATTAATAACAAAAATTACGATCATTTTCGTATACAATAGATCAATACAAGTGTTCGGATAGTGATTTTCGCAATAATTCTGACGCATTTTCCTAGACATATTGGTGTGAAGACAGTCGCGAGTATATGCTCGTCAGTGTTCGTTGCGCATTTTATTCGGCATGTGTCGTCTGAATCATTTATATACACTGCACACAGATGCAATGGCAACCTTTTTTGTATGGATGTGTGTGTCCGAAATGGCTCTTAGCAAACAACACAGAGGTTGGCAAAATTCGACAGACATTTTATTTAACAGAAATGTTTTGTTAGACAAACTTGATGGTTCGCTGTGTTAGAGGTATTTGTCCGGACGTATAGAAAAAATAATAGAAAAAAGTACACATAGTGACTTATTTAGGTGTTGTACTGTTTGTTGTTTATTTATTTTATGAAAAATACCTTCTTTGGTGCAAGGTGTACGTTCTGTGTTTTTTGTACCGTGTCAACCGCGACTACAATTGCATCTCGGCCGTTCCGTCGGGATTGCCGTTTGTTGTTTTTTTTTTAAATTAAATTTTTTTTTCTTGTTATATACCTAGTGCGTGAACGTGGTGTAGTGTGTGACTCCCACGAAACACAAGTAGAAGAAAAAACATGGTTCCAATAATACCTTTATGTAGACAATCGATAATTGATCCCGAAATAAACGTTTTTTTCACATTGCCCACTAAATAAATAAAATTTTCTTCCAACAAAAAGTTGCGTAAGTAGTGCGAGACAACCCAGTGCCAAGAAACATAATCGGTTTGTGCCCAGAATAGTCTACTTAATAGTGGAACTATACAGTGGTGTTGCCGGGATTGTATGTAGCTAATTTGGACTACACACTCGAGAAAGTGTCCTATCCTATATCAGCACATAATAAAATAATAATAATAATTAAAATTAAAAGGATAAATGATCAGGGGAAATATGTTTAGTGCAAAAATAATGATGTTTCGTTGTACAATGTTCTTTTGACAGCAAATTTTTCGTGTGTGTGTTGTTGCCATATTTACTACAAAGTTAGTTGTAGGTAAAATTCTTTAATGAAAAAATAAGTGAAAATAGAAACACAAATAGGTGAATGTTAGTTAAACTTAAAATCTAATAATAAGTGATCATAAAAATAAATATTCTATTTGAAGAGTAGCTAATTTATTATATACTTACTCTGTATATTAAAGATTAAGAAAATTTCTAAAATTTAAATATAAAAATGACCGAATTTGTTACGCCACATCTTCGGACTGTATTGAAAACCTATCAGGATAGTGCTACGAAAAGTCTGCAGGGACCTGGCCTTTCGTTAGTGCATCCGCTTAAAAAAGAATTATATTCGCCAGATTTAAATGATGAGCCAATTATTGCACCACCACCGTTGCCACCAGAAATTTCACAGCCAATTTTATCAGCCGCCGATACTGGACGTGGTGTTCTGTACGAAACCGTTTTGGAAGGTAAACCAATTGGTTGCTTTCTATTGGGTGGCGAAATGCGATTGTGTTTTCCGCAAGTTCTTAACAATGTTCTGACCGATTTTTCATTGGATGAAATTAATCGTTCATTTGATGAACTGCGAATTTTCTGTTCCCAATGTACACCGGAACAATTGAATGAATTCAAAGCGGCTAAGATATTGCCGGAAGTGGCTAAAACGGCCGGATTAATAACCCGAACGAATGCTGAACGTCTTTGCAGTGCATTGTTACATCGATCGGATCGTCGTCGCATTCCCAAAGGTGCTACATCATTTAAAGTATACCATCGTTGTTTTGGGAAATGTGAAGGTATCTGTATACCGGAATTATATTCGTACAAAGAGCCAGCATGCATTGAATGTCTGGAATGTCGTGGTATGTTTGCGCCGCAGAAATTTGTCTGTCATGCTCATCAATTACAGGAAATCAGTACGTTGCATTGGGGATTTGATTCAAATAACTGGCGGGCATATTTGCATGTTAGCTTGGATGAAGAGAATCGGGAAAAATATACAAAAATTATGGATGATCTGCGAGATCGTTTGCAGTTGGATGCTATCAATATGATGAACGCACAACGGGATTCCTGCAATTTAAAGAGAAAGGTAAGTGGATTTTGAACTTTTTATATATCGAGATTAGATAGATATGTATGTATGGTTGTTATTGTCTGTAGTGCGTAAATTAATTGAACATTATAGAAAACAACGACAAAATACAAAAAATAAGTTTTTCCATTGTTCTATTTACACAAGTCCTTTAACTCGAAATATATTACGTGAGTCTCATTATTGACTCTACTCTACTGATCTACAGACCTACAGAAAGGTTCAAAAACTTGGGTGCTTGGGTACTCGGGTATAACAAAATTGCATAATAGATCATTAGAAAATCACATTTATAGTGACAATATTAGACCATAAATATATTTAAATTTTAAATTTGTATTATTATAAATTTAAATTTTTAATTTATCTTTTATTCAAAATAAAGATTACCATGTGGGTTCACATGTTGGTTTGTTTCAAATAAATAAATAAATAAAACTTTCATTGAAAACCTAATCAAAACATTGGAACTATCTAATGCACTTGTTACTACTTAGATCTTAGGTGTTAAAAATCGATATTTTGTAATAAGAACCTAATCTGTTCGTTTTTTTTAACAATTATCCTGAACACAAGCTTCTGATAATGAATATTAGAAAAAGGCAGTTAGCAAACATAGTATATTCAGAATTATTTACATTTTATTTTAAATTAAGAATTTAGTACAATAATTATACTTAACAACTTAACATCATTTTTGTCAAACGCAAAATTCATTATGCATAACATCGCCGATGAGGTTAAACATATTTTTGAAATGGTGCCCAACAAATACAATCTTAAGTATTTATGTAAATATTTAAGACATGTATATATGTATGTCTTAAAATATCGAATAAATAAACTTGAAGAAATTTTTTCGTGCAATAAAACAAGAACATAATAATTAAGATAGCAGCTTAGTAGTATTAATAAAAAACAAACATATAAATCTCAAATAAAAAAAAAATTGCTTTAGTCGTCAAATTCAAGATAACAATTTTTTTTTCTTTTTTTTTCATTTCTTTTTCGTAAATTTCACATGCCGAAAGAAAACATGTACTTACGTTAACATCTATTTATTTAGCACTTAAAATATTCTCTATACCTTTGTCATCGTCAGTAATCATTTTTCCTGTCATTTCAGTTCTCATCTGTAACTACATTTAATACCACTTCCTACACAAATCGTTCAGTGACATGCAGTCAAAATAATCTTCTTCTGTCTGACTAAAAATGTGTAAAAAAAGTACACAGACAGTCTAAAAATAAAAATTTACATAAATGCTGGGTTGTTATAACAAAATGTATATACACAATTTGTAATAAGTATGTATACACATCTGACTAATAATGCAGCAGCAGCAAAAAAAAAAAAACAAAAAAACAAAAAACTTGAATCACACCTGTCCTTTAAGTAAAATAATTTTTAGGAAAGTGTACTTGTAACTGCACTTTTTTTTTTAAATGTATCTAGTGAAAATTGTCGTATTGTCTCGTTCGCTTAATCAACAACAGGACATATTTTTTGGCTCAGTTTTTGATAATACGTGGGTTGGTAAAAAAGAATTTTTAAATATATTTCAAAATTTTAATTTGTTGTTTTCTTAATGATTCAATTTAGTATTTAAGTATGTTTTAAGTAAGTAAATATGTACTTACCAATGTAGCTTTATTTTGTATAATTACTGTGTACAAATGACATCTTTATAAACGTATATTGATGCAAAGCTAACTAATGAAAACTAAGAATAATTAGGATTCTTCTTAAACTTATGTTCATCGTGAAATTTTAAGTCTATTCATGTTATGCTTTTGTTCATACATTTATAAGCCTTTTTTAGCGCTCTCGAGTCAATCCTGGGAAATTCATCCTAAATATTACTCTTTTTGATCATTAAAGACGGGATGTTCATAATCTCGTTTCTTTACCATTATTTACCATACGTGAGACTTTTTAAATTTCGTGTTTATTTGCTATTATTGATCGGGATCTTAGATATGATCACACTTCCTGTCAAACCATAAAATCTTTGACATTTTCTAGGTTTATTAAGTATAAGTACATTCTTAATAGATTTAAAGGTATAAAGCTTAATTCTGATAAATTTTTATTAAAATGTAAACAAGAAAATAACGAGATCGTAAGTACTTAGTGTCTGTTTACCAAGATACACTTAAGCTCACTTAGTTAATGTTATCGCAAAATGTTCGCATTCTGTTCTGGGAATTGTTTTTGTTATTGTTTGGTTTTGAATAAACATAAGTGTAAAATGTACATACTTAGGTGTCACAATAATCGTTTAAAGATTAGAACTTTATACGTTGTATTACTCAAATTCAAATATAAATTTTTGTACTGAAAAATGATCTAATTCTTTATTAATGTTTTGATTCCTATTCATATTCATTCTGATTTATTTCAATTTTAAATTTCTCAATGGAGGCTTCACTTATTAAGTAGGTATGTATATGAACCAGTGAATGAATAAAATATTTTTAAAAAGTTCTGGTCAATATGGCGAGTTTTTATTTGGTATGACCACTGCATTAAATACGAACAAGAAATTTATAAGTAGACAGTTTATTCGTTGGCGCTAAGTTCCCTTAAAAAATGTTAAACCTTCTATTAGCTTATAATTAATACTCGGAATAGCCACAATAAAATGGATCAAAATACAAACATTTTGATGACCATATTCCTAGTTAGGTATTAAAAAAAGGCCATCAAATCATACATTGTGTTGTGAAACACCATAAAATAACCATGAACCCAATTTTGAACCCGCTTTTTCATCTCATTCTTAAATATATGTATGTATGTATATATGTATGCAATGTCGTCGTAGCGTTAATTTTGCATTCATTATTCCCAAATGCGTTTGTTAGAAATAGATACATATATGTATATGTATGTACATACCTACATATAGACGGAGGGCAATTAAATGTCCTCTAAATATTTCATCTTTAAAACATAAGAACAATACACAACAAGCAAATTTAATGCAAAAAAAGTTGGATGAATGTGTTATAATAAATTTGACTTTATGAGCCATCTCGTAAAGTACATATATTGAGCTATACCATCCATCTTGTGTGATGATGACAAATTGTATATAAGTAGGTATGTACAATGTACTAAAGATGAGCCAAAACTCGGAGTTTTAACGATGTTATACGCAAAATACTTATATAGTTACAATAATTTAAAATGCTTAAGTAGTTCAAAAATTATCTTTTTTTATTTATATTATTCAATTGTTCATATTATTACCTACCTACTTACACACTTAAATAATAAAAAAAAAACCAGCTTGGACTCATAAACGTCATTTTTTATATGAACTGCGTAATTTGGTCGTTATATCCGATTGTAACTAATAATTCAACATTACCTATAATCAATAGTTCAGCACTCTCGACATTTTTTTAAATTCTAAATTGTTGATCGAATGTTCGTGTCTTTCGGGTATGGTGAGGATATCTAGATGATTTTTAGATTGTGAAAACTAAACTAACCACTGTCAGGTTGTATATGTGTACCACTCGACAATCCAAATGACGTCCATTGAATTTTTCAGTACTTGTGGCATAGTAATTTAGAGTAGCACTAATAATTTAGTTAATGTGAAAGAGGGTGGGCGCCCTAAAGCACCCGAAATTCCTTAAGCCTCTATAGATTAGACATCCCTCTTTATACATTTTTATCTCAATTGACATGACAAGTTATTTTTTGTGGAAAAAAGCAGCATTTGAGGTGTTCTTTTTACGAAAACCTTACAAATTTCTCGCAATTTCAAGCATTGTCATTTTTAGAGTTAATGTCATTTATTTAGACTGTTTTTAAGTGGAATCCAACCACCCGGTCTCGGATTCAAATCAATATACTAAAGAAAAACACTTCATGTTTTATCCCGCCACCTCCTCGCTCCAAAGGCAACCACTCATTGCTCTGAGCCATTTGGTCAGTTAAGTATGTAAGTTACTCTTGATTGTTTTATTAATGTATTTAATAATATTTCTTTATAGTAAGTATATTCTTAAGTATAGTACATATGTACATTTATTTCAATTTTCCCATGCCATCGAATTTGAACTACCCGCAGGGGTTCACTTATTATCATCTCATGGTCGGTATTCATTCAACAAGATAACTGCAATTAGATTTCAATTCATTTTATTACTTTATTATTTGATACATCTTTACAAAAATGGAGGCTTTATTTCTTCTTCTCCACTGTGAGACAAACCACTTCTCAGTGGTTTGTCTCACAGTTTGTCTTAAAAATGTAATTTCTTAATTATCTAGTATTATGCTACACCCTACACATTCAACTTTCGTCTAACAATAACCAAACTAATTGCGCATAATTAAGTATTTTTGATTCTTTGTTTTTCTCTTTTGAATAATTGTTAATCCTTTAATCAGAGAGAACGACAATATATTGTCATTCCCTTTACCCATATTTAGCCATATAAAATTAATAAACAATATTAATACAGTTCACTTTTGGGAGGTGTAAGGGGAAAAAATTAGATTTTTTTTTTACTTTTTAAGTAACACCAGAAAACGCGGTCAAAACTCAAATTTATACAAAACATTTTTACTTTAAACAATTTTTCTCGAGCCGAGACTGTTTTCAATCCTAACTTAGATTAGAGGTTAGATGGTCATATGATTATAAAAGTACTTGTACTGTATTATTAATCTATGGCTTCTTGTATTAAACACTCAAATTTTACCATCACATTAATGAAGATGATCTTAGCTAAGTACATTACATATTTATAGAAAATAAAATGTACGCAGGTAAGTACTTATAATCTTTGCACAATTATCTTTAACGTAAATAGTTTTTGACGGTCACAGTTGCAAACCATGTAAATAACGTTAGTTGAATTCATCCGATAAAAATTATAATTCTTTTGTATATTTTTTTTTTCGACCTAAAATCTGGTAAGAAAAATATTTGCAGGGCTGTCCAAAAACTAACAGAGAATGATAAATTATCAACATTAGCCGAACAATATGCTTGTCATCAGATGAAAGGATATATTTATCGAAAATTTCCAGATAAAATTGACCTCAATCGAAACTCAAAAGGTTAATCTAAGGGTTAATCTCACAGGTAGCCGATTTCATTTCATTTTAGCAGAATATATTCTATCTGCGATATCTATCTTAGTATTATGATTATGTTCGATGATGCAAGACGATTTAACACTTCTTGCTCCACCTCTTTCTCTTCCATCATTATGTATGCAAAAACCATCTTTATTGTAAGGTTCATTAAAATAATTTTATACAATCGCTCAAGGTAGATCGCAACGGTATTTACATGTGAATATTTTTAGGCATACATATGTACATACAGTACATATACTTACTGAAATATGTATCTAAGTACATACATACATAGATGTTTATGTACAGTATATGCATATATACAAAATGTATCGCTGCATCGAGAAATATGATAAAATGAAATGAGTATGTATAATTGTATATATGCAATAAATAATTTATAGTTGGTTCACTTTTTTTTTTGCTTGCTTATATCGTGTGTACGACAAACATGAATGTAAATCGAATGTATGGGTATGTTGCACACTTGACTGAACAGTAAACACTGTCCTTGGTTTACCATAGCAAAAAAAGTACACAACAATGGAGTTTGAATGCATATTTAAAAAGAATTTTGCAATTTGACTTGAAACGACTTTTATGTTAATTTTTGCATGCTTATATCGATTGTTAGAGATGGGTACCTCCTCCTACTCAACCTCCTACATATCATCAATAACCGTACATTTTTTACTTATTTACAGTATAAGTATAATCTCTCTCATAAATTTCATTAAAATTGTTTGAAAATTTTATTGTCTGACCTGCCATCTATATTTATATGAACAAAAGGAAGAAATTCAAAATGGCGTACAAACTAATGAATTATGTACTTATGTTTCACTGGGTCATAAATTCTATGTAAATCAAGTTATTTGTACTAAAACTTCTGGTAAGACAACATAAATCCGCTAGACTCGTGGTTCTTTCTACCCGTTTTCAGTTGAGTTAATTTACTGGACTATTTGTCCGTCATTCAAAAATATAATATAATTGAGTGTTGTTTCTGCCCCGTAAAAGCGAACACAAACCTAAATCAGTTCGAAATCTTGACAACCATTTATGTATGCTGGTACACTGCAAGATAGTTCAAAACTCATCACAAATTTGATACTTACATTTGTTGCGTGCATTGATCTCTGAGTCTGAATGCTTCGCAGTGTCTTCACCATAAAATATATAGGTACATATACATATGTATGTACATATAAGTATACAAATATGGAATCAGGACACGATGTTTCTATTTGTAATCTTTTCTGGAAAAAAATAGGAACCTTTATTAACTAATAAATTTGTTTTTTTTTCAATTTTCAATTTACTTATTTATTAAAATGTTGTCGTCCAAAAGTATATTTTGAAATCAATAATATTTGTCTAATTAAAACTATAGGACTAATTTATAAGAGGATGTGTAATATAATTCAAAATTTAAAATAGAATTTCAACGTAAAGTTAAGAGCTTGAACCTATAAATAATGAAATTACGTATGTAAGGTAAAAGCAGGTAATTTGGAACGCTAAAAAAAAGTTAAGACTTTACGCGTTAATAAATATCGAACTATTCTTT
>JANSTT010002030.1:0-33621 GCA_026745375.1 Platyura marginata
ACTAGTCTGGTAGTAACTAACCACTGACAAACAAAACTAAAACAACAATTCATCGATATTGATACAAAGCAAATAAATAACCGATTTTTCATCGACAACTTCGTCTTTTATTTCATTAGTTTTAAGAGAACCCTGGACTAGACAAGCTAACCCGCAACTGGGTACAACTCGTGTCTAAATCAAAACACTGGGAAAAAACCCATCACAATTTGAACAAAAGTAAAAAAAAAGAGTATACTTCTCGGTACTACCAAAATGTTCAAGGGATTAGATGCGAATTCATGTAAATAATTCCTCTTTTTTTTCAATAGAAAAAGACAAATTTTAACTATTATCGAAACATACTTATTTCCAGAATTGCTACGATATCTCAATCAGTTAATAAAGAAAAGTCATACATTCATTGATAAAATATCTTAAGCTCTGATATTTGGGAAAGTCGAATATGAATCATCATCTTAGTGATTCATTTATAAATATGGTGTGCGTCAGGAAGTATTTTTCTTATTTATTCATTTTTTTTTCTCCGAAAATTTTATTCAAATCGATAATTCTAATAATATCATAATGTAGTTAAATGGAAAGGTAGTAAATCTCCGGTCCATATAATGTTGGTGTGTAGAGATAGATATGGTCTATATAATGTATGTATGAAAATGCGAGATGAAAATTTAAAGGTAATTCACTTAGCCTCCCCGCCTCTTTATTCTTAAACTGATTATCATATATTTCTAATGTCATGACCTGCGTAATAATATAATTCCCGCAAGGAAGAAGAGAGAAGAAGAAAAAAAAACCGATTCAAATCTAATTGCTCATAATGTAACACCTTCTATGGAGCTCAGGCATTTTCCACCAAATGAATCCCTAGTTACAAAATATATATATAAATATAACATCCTACATATATATACATACATATATGTAGATACATATATATAAATAAATAAACTCAATTTAAAAATTCATATAGCAAATTTCCTAACATAGCATAAATGTATTTTTCAAAATTTGATTTCATTTACAGAAAATTTAATTCGCATATAGATATACTTAACATATATGTATAGACGAGTATTGTATATAGTTATACATATATATAAACAAACAAACACGAGCTCACATTTTTACAATAATAAACACACACTATACTACTACTACGACGAAAGAAAAAAAAGAAAAAAGAAAAAATTCGTGCGTGAGTATCCTGAGTCCTTTTTCCTTCCCTTCGAAATTCATTCCAAAAATGTTCACAAAATAGAATCAACCACCGTGCAAAACACCACCGGTTCTCCGACAATCAACCGAACCACCACCGAATCGTTAATCGTGTAAGTTGGCATGTGTGTGTGTATATTGTGCGTAATAGTTATGCGCATGCGCAACAATACATTTAAATAGTTACAAAAATGCATATGTGTATGTATAGTTGGGTAAAAGGCTTTTCACCAGACTACTACCCCGCGCATTCAACGACACTATGATGCTACCGATTCATATTATGGTTTTCCGGATGGAAATTCCATAAAGAAACAAAAGTATGGCAACTTGGCGCTGTTTTCTACATGCATCTGTGTGTGCCTATATGGATACGTGATGTTGTGTGTTTCAACATTAATAATATTCACACAACTACACCATTGAAGCCTCCAACACCAACATGGAATACTTTGATTGGTGCTTGCAGACAGCTGGCTCTGTGCTGTTTGTTGGATATACAACAGTTTTTCGGAGGCATTTGCGTTTCGATTCAATTTGCAATATTTCAGTTGTTGTGTGTCTTTCGTATAGTGAACGATATTTTTGTTTCGTGTTGCTTACAAGCCGACAAAAAAAAAAGGTAAACTTCCCAGTTTGGTTTTGGTTTGGTTGTTGTTGATTCATTTTTTGTTGGTTTATTTTGTTTTTTTTTTGTTTTTTTTGTTTTTTGTTTGATGTGTAGTGTAGTACACATCTCTTTCATAATGTAATATGACTTGGGATTATGAAAAAAGACATTTTAATGTTTGATCAAAATAAACGATGTAATTTGGATGTTGTGTACGATAAAGAGGAGCAGAAGAAGATCAGAGTGTAGCAAGTGAGACACACACCGAAAATTTAGTGATTAGTGTAATTGAAATAAATGTCGTAATTAAGCGAATATGAAATAAAAAAAATAAAATAAATAAATAAAAAAACAAATTCGTTGTTGGGTGTATATTTTTCACGTGTTTATTCACGAAAATGGTGTACACAGACTATATAGACATGGTACGGGGACGACAGCACGAAACCGTTGCAACACCCCATGTCGTTTAGACGATGATGTAAATACGGACGAGTGGTAATCCTTATTCAAAAGGAAATCGGAAAAACTTATCGTTTATTATTAGAGGAAAACAAAAAAAAAACTTTATCGATAAAGTTTTGTCAAAAAAGAGAAAGGAAAAACAAAATAAACAAAACAAAAGTTCCGTTCTTTTTTCTGTTGTGTTGTTTTTCCTGGTCGGTTGTTTTTCTCAAATAGGAACGCTTTTCATAAATTTTCCCTTACCCATAGTTATTTTGTTTGTGGTTTTTTTCGGGGGGGTTTTTACTTATAAAGTCTTATTGCTGGTCAATCCATCTTAACGACTGGTTATTATTTTTAAAAGGCAACGAAAAAAGCTTCGCTATTTTTCACATAACCAATTACTGTTGGTCTTCTGGCGGGTTATTCTTATGTTTATCGTGTATTTTTTTTGTATGGATTACGGTACGCGCGCTCATACGCATTGCGAACCAATCAATCGATATTCGTTAATTGGATGTACTCTTCTAATTTACTTATCGATACTACTTATAACAAAAGTGTTTTGAATCGTTTGGATTTTTTTTCAAATTATTTTTCAGTTTGAATATAAAATAAAAATTAATAAACTGTTCTCAACACAACACACACACACACACATACACCAAAAAACCTGAAAAAGTGCGGCTAAAATGTGCAGTGAAGTGTAAAACTCTACTCTAGGAAAGCATTTTTATATATGGAATTTTATCGTAACAAATGGCACACAAAAATGAAGCGGGGTTTGTATATATAATTAAATATTAACATAAATATGGCGACATTCTAAATTAAAAAAAAAAATTTGCCGATGTAATTATCAAAATTATATAGTCGAAAAATTGTAATAATAAGCCAGAAATAGATAAAGATCTAACTAAGAAGTCAATTTATATTAAAAAAAACGAAATTGCAACCATTTTGGCACTATGGATTTTTAATGAAGTTGCAAAATGGTTGTTTGCAACGTTCGCCTTACGTTGAAGTGACTTATTTATGGAACTTTGAGGATATCTTTTTCTGTAGTATAATTTAGGTTTTGTGAAGATTCGATCAATAAGATTGTGATCAACAGGAAAATATTGAGTCATATTATCATTAAGCCTTAAATCTAAAAAGATGGTAATATATGAAAACTGATTATGTACTAAATACTTACGAATATTTAAAATCTGCTTTTCATTAAATACTTTTGAATTCCATTACTTCTCATCATTCTATGGATAATATATTGGTTATATTGAAAATTAAAGTTTATTAAAGAGTTTTCTTACTTTTCACGTGTTCCAACCGCAACCAAAATTAAATTTCCAATACCAGTAAAATTATTTGACAGTGTTAATGGATCTCCCAAGATCATCTAAAACATAAAGACAAATTTAGTGTTGAGTCCAATAGTATAATTTTTTTTTTTTATAAAATTTAAAGCAAAATCAGTCGACTTTGTATTCACAATCTTAAAGAATTCACTAAAAACTATACTTAACAGCTTATATTAGTGTTTCTCTGGAACTGTTATTATTAGAGTTTAACAAGAACATTCGATTTCAATATAGATTTCCTATTTGAAAAACTTAATAAGGATTTGTTTGCGTTTAATACACGACGACTTTATGGAATTTTGGAGACATTCAAACATATATACCTACAGTGTGTAAAAAATATATTCGAACTGGAACATATTTGAGATAATTATACCGAAATCCAAAAATACACTTGAGTAGCATAATCTATTTGAATCCAATGAGAAATGAATAATATGGAGCCATTAAGACTCCAATTAATGGCTTAATATTTATGTTTTATTTGTTGCATATATATCAGTTGTTCCAATAATTATGGACTGTACTGTGTAGATTGAAACTCCCATACAAAAGCCAGTTAGTGAGTTTTTATATGTAGAATATTGTTAAATTACGTGATTTATACCTACGCATAAAATAAAAATATTTTCTTATGTAAGGGAAAAATTTACTTTCCAGATCAGTACAAATTAACGAATGTCTAACAGAAAATACCCGCTCAATTAAATAAAATGCCACAACCACAACTACTTAAGGTATAGAGACTTATTGATTCTTTTTGTTCCATTCGTATATATATATACAATCCACTTCTCCTTCTCCTCCTTCCCTCCAAAAAAAAATGTATATCGTCGTCAAATGGCAAACCCTTAATCGACATTACCTCCATACTTTATACCTTTAATAAAATATAAATATAAAATGGCACAAAACCATATTTCTAACCCATTTTAAGAGTAAATATCACCAGAGAGAGAGTTTGGTACAATTAAACGCCTTTTGCAAAACGGTAATTTATTTGGATAATTATCCAATACTCTATAATTTAGAACTTTTTGTTAAGTACGCACCGAACCATCTTCTTCCACCAGCAAACCTTTAAAAAACTTTTCAAATTTATGTAATCCTCGCTCCTGCCGAAAAGTATAAAGTCTGCTTGCTGTGTGTTACCTACTACATTTTCCTATATAGAGAAATATATTTTTGGTCGTTTGTATCTTTGCTATCTATACATATAGTTACATAGATATGTACCTATGTCTGTACTATCTATCTATCTATCTATCTATGTATACGTATATATACTACTTCTATCTAGTATCCAGATGAAAAGCGCTTGGTAAAGAAAACTCCAAAAGCAAAGAAGAAAATTCAACATCATGAGTTTCGGCTTATGCGTTTTAGTGTTTATCCTACTTTAGTACTTTGCTTGGCGGTATTATATTCGAAGTTGAATGACTATAGGAATGTATGTATAGGTACACGATACTATACATTGAGTGATGTATATATATATATATATACCTACATACATATGTACATACTGTTTTGTGTAGCGCGTACATACATATAGATAGATACATATCTATGTCTATGCTCTGCTCTCTATCTAATACTTGATTTTCTAATTCTCTTGATTTTCACGTCTATAAAGGTACTTTTCCATGTAAATGACATTTAATGTGCTACCGGTTACGGGTAACGCGCATTTGGAGGATATTAAGCGAAGTAACAGTTTTTCATTTGTGAATATTTTTCTTTTTTCCTCTTCGACATTTTTGTCGTCATTTTTCAAGATGGTTACCCATTTTGGGGAAAATCATCGAAAAATCCGTAATCAGACATCTAATTATTGATCATCTAAATAGAAAAATTGGTTATTTACAATTAGATCCTCAAAAAATTAACATTCTTAATGCACTATTTATTTATTGCTTCCACTACCGGTATATGAAATATAAAGCGGAAGCAGCTTTGGTTTAATGTAGAAATTTTTAAAATTTTTTGTTGTATTTTCTTCACGAATTGAAAGTCTTGCAATAAAAATTTTGATCATTCGGTTCGCTCGCTAGCTGCATAATAGGGGATTACAATTTTTTGATACACCGTTAACCCTTTTAGGACCTCCCCCCATACTAAATTACTATAAAATCGGTATATTCTCATAATTCTTGTATGAAATTGAAAAAAAAAAAATTGTAAATTAAAAAAAAATTTTGTTTTTTGTATTGTATGCTAGGAGGTTACCATTTTTGATCCATAATTAACCCTCATAGGACCCATCTTACTAAATTACTTTCAAATATAAAATTTTATCATAATTCTATTTTCAAATATTTCTTATTTACATTTAAATAGAATGTACCTTTACACTTTTACAGTGTATTGATGGAAGCTTTGTCGCATACTTAGCAACCTTTATTTTTATGTTTGTTACCCCACAGCTCACAGAGGACAATACATATGAATTTTTCGTTATCATAGTTCAATTTTGTTAAATATTTTGTTGACCTTATATAAAAACAAAGCGTATTTAATAAAAAATACGTAAATTAACAAAATCCATTTTGTTACTGGCGCTGATAAATAATTTTCAATGTAATTAAAGTAAAGTATTGATTTATACAATTTTTTTTTCTTATATTTAACTACTTTGCCATATAAGTACATATTTTCCAATTTTCACACAAACCATTAAAAAGGACACATTCTTACTCAATTATTATTTTCTCACTATTAATATCTTACATTCATGATTTAGTAATCGATAAAAAAGCTATTTTCAATTCTACGATATGACGTCACGATTACTATTTTTACCAAAGAATGTCAATAGAACGATTTTTTTTTGTTAAAAATAATTGTTTTAATATTTACGTGATTCCAAAAATACATTTCTATTGTAACCACAATTTCTATTATTTATAGAGAATAATGAATAATATTTACAAAATACGCAGAATGATGGGAAATTTTCAATTTATATCTAGTAAACTAAAATAGTAATTGGATGAATTTGTATTTTAGGGGGTGAGTGTGTAAGAGACCACTGACTTTTGTTATATTCATTTTATGTCAAATTTAGAACAATTTCGAACCTAGTTATTTATGATATTTTCGGACAGAAGTAGTTAGTGCGTGCTATAACATAGGTTATTGTAGGCAATTTTGAAATTAGTTTATACAAAAGATACGGGTGGCAGTTAATAGGGTAATTTTCTATTTTAATTTTGCGCATCTAGTGAATTTTTTTTGAAGTGTGTTAGTAAATTTTTAGTAAGATCATTATTCCATAAAACCAACATAATTATTATTATTTATGTGACTGTATATACAAATTGAATTAAACTTGAAAATAATAATGTTTGTGGAGAAGAAGTAAACGAAGATTAATAAAGTAATAACATCGAAAATTTGAAAGTGTTATTATGGGACGGTTGTGCATTTGTCACATTATACAATAAATATTGACTGCGTGTCTCAAAATATTTTAAAGGAGGAGCATGTTTTCGCAACAAATCCATATACAAACGATTTTTGTCTCATTGAGTAAGAGTAAAGATAAAGACTATGGAGATCGATTATCATTTTTAATTTCTTTGGTATTAAGGTGCCACACTGCGATCTAGTGGTAGAACTTGTGCTTATATGTAGCAAGTATTTTTAGACTGTGGATATTATCCAATAAAAAATTCCAAAAATACCATGCTCTTGATTGATAAAAATTCGAAATTTTTAAATTAGTGACCATTTTCATTTGGGTAAGTCCTACAAAAACACATACTAAGTATACAAACAACAATATTTAAAATAAAGCCAGTAGCTTACGAATTACAAGAGCAAAATTTGTTTTGCCCACCCAAACCAACAGCAGTTACTTATGTAATGCGCCAATTACAAATCCTTGAAGCAGGTTTTTTGTTTTTTTTTTTTAAAAAAATAGAAGATCTTCCGGGAAGTCTTATTACAATAAAATGCAACAGGAATTCGAAAATATCTAACTAATTTAATCACCCCCCTTTAATTGCCAATTTTAACATTCATGTCTTTAACCTCCATACCTCACGTTCCAACATTGAACAATATACTTCCTTGTTCTTTGTTTTTGTTGTTTTTTCTGTGTGTGTATGTTTTCTCTTTGCTATGTTTTTTTTTTTGCAATAAATCGGTATAAAATGGCCTAAAGCTAAAAAAAAAAGAAAAAAAAAATAAAAATCTTTCACAATCCTAAACTTCCAATGTCAGTAATGCTCTTAGTGTTATTTATGTTAAAGGAACATTACAACCCAGGAACGTGATGGGTTTCGGTGAAAAAAATGTGTTTTTCTTCTTCTATGGATGTATGTGTGTGTTGGTGTGCGTGTATGTGTGGGTGGGTGGGGGTAATATCATTGATTTCCTGTAATTGCTTAGTGGAGCAGTCATTTTATGGTTATTTATTTGTACGTTTTGTTGGCACCGTGTTTTCAGAGTATATGAAATTTATTTATTTTTTCCATTTTTTTCTTCTTCTGGATAATATTAATTTGTTTAATTAAAAGAAAAAAATGTCAATATATATGAGTGTGTGTGTAGATGTCATTATTACGAAGCCAGAACTGGGTTTTTGTATGTAATTTATTATTTGACTCGCACTCCATATATATATATATGGAATTGATTGCCTGTAGGCTTTTTCTCCTAAGTACGAGGTTTGTTGTTCAAATCGAATATATGAAATGTTTATCAATGGCATATTGACTACAGAAATACCCAATGAACCAATACTAAAAAAAAATTATTAAAGGTGCCTTTGCAGGTACGTGGTATTGCTAAAAATTAATAATAATCAGATGAAAATGTACCTAATCCAGTATAATTGATGGGGCTGAAATAATAATGTTAAAACGTCTGGATATATAGACGATGGTTAAAGAACCCAGATTTGTGTATTTCCAAGTTCTTTTTAAGAAGGCTCAGAAGTAATCAATAAACAATTCAGTGCCGTATACACCTTTTCATTAACACAGCAATGTTATTATAATGTTATTATGTGATATTGCTGAATTCGTTCCGGGTGAGCCCCTTTAACATCTGTTAACGTTGTATATGCTTTAAGGTTGTAACCTTTTGCAAAAAGTTTTGCTTTAAATGCTCTCGAAAGCTGTAAATATTTTAAAGATATGTACCACCAAATTTAAAGTTGAAAATGTATTTTCATACCTACTTTCAACGATGATTTGTCGCTGATCGGGGACTATATTTAATTGCGATGCTTAAAATAACTCCATTTACGTATACATTAATTAAATGCTAAACCGGTGTGTGTCCTATAAAATAGTTCTTTTCTTGTTTTTCCTGCAACCGTTCAAGCCTATCAAATGTTTTTGAAAATAAATAAATGTAAAAAAAAAACTTCGTTTTTTAGCTACAATCTTTTATTTAACAATTGTTGTTTGAACGAAGTACCCTCCTATAACTAATTCTGGACAGGTCATTCGAGAATCCGTCATAATATGATAGATTAAAATGTTTTATGAGACTGAGCTGTGCACAAAATTTCAGTTCTCTAGAAACTGTGAAAGTTGGTTAAAAAGGACCTCAAAAAAGTTAATTTTTCCGTTTTAAACGATTAATTGGAGTTGTATCTAGCCAACTACTAGCCAGATTTCTGCTACTATGAAATTATTATCAAATCCTGCAATTAAATTAATAATTAACAAAGATTACTGCACTAATAATTAGGAACTTGTGCATTCTTACTGTAATTAATTATACAATATTATGCCCTCCGAGATGAAATATTTTCAATTTAAAAAAATGATTCCAGAAATGATTGATAGAATAATAAAAAAATGTTTTAATTAAATGTCAGTAAGTAGTACAGTAAATAAACGAGAGAGTGCTACAGAGTTTTTTTGGAAATTTTTTTATTTCGGCTCATAGATTAAAGCTCACAATTTATATTTAGTTTGATAATATACACTTGCAATTTGTAAGTCTGTTTGCTTGATAACGAAAAAAAAATGATTTAGCCAATATAAACAGGAAAACCGCTGGCTATTGACTGACTGTTGATTAAATTTAATACAAACGTTAATGGATATCCTACATGGTCGGGCCGAAAATTAATTAATTCTTGTTATGTAGAGAAAGACGAGGAAACTAATCTCTGTACATTCTTTATTGGGTACAAATTCTCATTGAATGAAAATGAAAAACTACAAAATATTGAAAATATAAATTTCTATAAAAAATATTTCTTAAACAAAATTTACTCCAACATTTCCTAGGAAGGTATCACAAAAAAAAAAAAAACGGCAGTCGTTATTGTACATAAATTATGACAAAAAAAATATCTCTGCATACAACGTAAATATGAGAAGAAAAATTTTTTTTTTTTATTTGTGCACAATCTTATCGACAAAACCTCTTAGAAGTGAATCTGAATTTTTCCATGAAAAAAAAAAAAAAAACTTTTTCCATAAAAGCCCAGAAAAAGAAAAATCGCGAAAATTTCCTTCAAAAACCCATTTTCGATATTGAAATCATTTATAAATAGAAACATGAAAATAGGACGAACACTGAACTTGAACTTCCCATATAGACATTGTGGGAAAACAATTTATAAATATAAATAACATGGAGAGCAAAAAGCAACTCATAGATAGATATACACAACAGATACACAAACTCAATAATAATGTACCGTCTTCCTACGTCGTCTTCGTCTTTCAAAACATTGAAATAGAAATAGAAATTGTATTATATACTTGTAAGTGGAGTAGGTACATGATGAATATCAGAAAAGTGAGCCCCCCAGATTTCACCAGCAACGGAGTACACACAGCACCTACGAGACTGCGCTTCTTCAACATAATATTTATACGAAATTATTCATTAGGTTGATGGTTGATATTTATTCGTATTTATTACGAGTACGTTCAATGAATGATGTACGTTTTATATGTATGTTTATAATATATATTATATGGTTTATACAGTGGTGGACATAGAATAAGAAACGTTCTTGTAAAGAAGATTTGATAAATCTATTCATGAAATTTTCCTATTTGAACGAAGACAACATTTTCCAAATATTTAAATTTTTGTCCAATAGAAAAAATGGTTCTTTGAATTAGAAGTTACTTTACAATATCTTGGTTTCCCCCTCTCCCATTATAATCTCGAAAAATACTCGGCCTATCTTCCAATTAAAGAAATGAATGAATGCCAAAACCGGAACCGAAGTAGGAGCGATGTAGGCAAGTGCAATTTGTAACGCTATGGACCCCAGTTGGTCCCTATGATGTGCATAGTTCGCCATCACTACTAACTAACTAACTAACTAGCATTTAATGTTTGATAATTAGGGTATTGATCTATAAGTAACCATGGGTGGCCATATATAACCTCAGTTGATGTAAGTTTCTAGTTAAAACTAATTTTAGGACTCTATATCCTGATATTGTATTCTCACCCGTAATACGTATTACAAACTACAACTAGACCATCTTCGTAATTGTAGGGGCTGTTCAATTTTTTTTTTCTTTTTTAAGAGATCGTCTACTCCCAATAATCACCCTTTGAAGCTTCTATATGATTTCATGTTTTTTCGTATTTCAGCTGATACAAATTTGTACCATTACATACTTAAGTTGAGTCTATAAAATTGTCATGTCGAGTAATTCGCTCTACATTCAGTACTGTCAAACTAGATGTCTCTATTATTTCCGTTTTGTGTATTTAATGTGTGCTTCCTGAAGTTAAATTAAATTTTTAAACTATGCCTGATTTTTTAACCGCCACTATACCATAATATTCAAATATGTATGTAAATGGAATAATATAAATACTCATTGAACACAATATACCCTTGGGTATGGGTACATTACGTTCATTTAATTGAATTTAATTTTACCATTAATTATGCAAACGAAAACAATCAACTTGTAATAGCGTCAAAATGTGTACCGTACATGTGCGTTATGGCGGGCGCAGGTATTTCTTTATTTTTTGTTTTTTTTTTTTGCTTTTTTTTATTTTTTTTTTTCATCATCATAATCGCCGAAAAACCATTTCAGCGGAAAAAAAATGGAAAAATGATGGAAGCTATGGGGAGTTGGTGCTGCTCATCAGCATTTTAATTTTTTTTTTTTTTTTCGCTTTTCGGTGTAAATATTTAACAGTTCTGTTTATGACCAAAAATAGTATTTTTATTGCACAACATAAAAATTATATGTTCCCGAGTGAGGATGTAATTGTCGAATTAATGTCCTTTTAGTTTTTGTTTTTATAGCGTACTTCAAACACACATTTGTGTGACATTTCTTTAACTTCTGTTTAATGACATTCAAGAAAAAAAAAATTTATTTCTCCCATTTATATTCAGTTTTTAAGAGAATCCACAGTGGAATTTCATTTTTAGCCAAAGTCATAAACAAATAAACATACAAAAATGTACGGTCGAGCTGTATGAGAAAAATGAAAATTTGTAATTTCATATTCGGATATTTTGTGAGCTTCTGAGATGAGTTGTGAGCTTCTGAGATGAGATGTGGGCTTTATTAATTCTAGAAAATATATGTGAATTGATGTTAAAGATCTTTAATCATATTTTAATTACATATTTGGAACGATAAAATGTTTTTACAACAATCAGATCAAAAAGTTAAAACATTTGATAGGTTTGAGGGAAAACTGGATAAAAATAACTATGACAATAGTTCCAATCTATATCACCAACATTCTTTCTACATTGAATCGAATTACCACATATAGTATGCCATTGCAAAGTTATTGAGTACGTCTCTAAGTTCATCGACTATCGGCACAACACAGAGAAGGCGATTTACTGTTATTGTTATTCTCTAGCTGCTCACTGTTTGTATGGATAATTCGTTGCCAAAGCATGGTGGCTATCAATCATCCCATAAACGGCTGTATAAACTCCATGCGACTGGCATAATTTTGGACAACCTAAATGGGTCCCTTGAGGAACGCCATTACATGTAGAGGCCGACCGGTAATTATATTTATGGTTATTGTTTCTGGTTGAACATTAATTTTTATAATACTATTCTAAGTAATTGAACTACTACGAATCGTTTTGAACGAAAATCACAATTCCAAAGATTCTATCTATTCAATGTACAGAAAGTGTCTACAATCACAATCAACGCCCGTAATATTCTATTGAAATGACAAGTGAAAATGTATGTCTCTGACTGTGCCACCCAGTATATCCAAAACCATACCTACGATGGAAAAAATATAAAAAAAAAGAAAATCCTCATTCACAACAGGAAAACCCATATACATCTATATGAATTGCTTTTTTCAATCTATGCACGTTTCATCGTTCTGATACTGAAGACACACGACGAATAAAAGCCTGAATGCCACCACCTCTATACTACATTTTGCCTCTTTTACTTAATCTTTCACCATTTTCGGGCTGTAGCACATAAAAATATATCAAAAAATATACATCTCTTCTTGTGCTTGTATGTACAGATAAAAAAAAAAGTTTTTAAATTTAAAAATTCACCTTAAAATTCTGTACACTAAAAAGCAAACACATTATATACACACACGTATCACCTCTTGTGCTCCTGGTAGGCTGGAAGAGTAGAGGTAGGTACTGCTATAAGTACATACATATATACGTGTAGGTATAGGTCTACACAATTTTCACTACATTTCCCCCCTCTCTATTCAGAAGACGGCCGTTTTCACCATTTTCAATCTCTTAAGCATTTTCATCTTTTCAAATTTGGTGTGTTGTATTATTATGTTGGTTGTGTTGAAAAACATAAAAATGAAATTTAATTTTGTTTTTCATTTTTTTAATATAAATATTTTGTCTCTTTCTATTTTCTTGTTTTTAGTTTTGCTATCAAACTTTATCCATCAAATATAGCCCCGTGTAGATAATTATCTTCATACGAGTATAACAGTAGCAGATGGTCTTAAAAATATCGCGCGATAATCAAAACGGGCCTGGGACATAAATAATAATTTATTAGTCATATATGCAAAATATATTTTCATTAAAAAGTCATTTAATTATGAACAAGATTACTAACTTTAGGCCATTATTATGCTATTATAAGGTATTAGAGGTGTATTATTATGTAGAGACAAAATTATGCTTTGTAACATGATTTACATATGCGAAGAATTGTATTCGATGAAAATATGTCACTTATTAATTATAGTAAATCAAAAAGCTCTACTTAATTACTCTCTCTCTATCTCTCACTAGCTTAGCACAGATTTTAATTTCAATCATACATTTTAGTTGAAGACACATTCGTTACTATTATGGTTAAGTTATAGTTCGGTTATTAAAGATAAAATTCCCATCGTAATTGTCGAATTTATACATGACAACTTTTATAACACAATTGTAAGCTCAATAGCTTAGAAGTTTTTTCACAATTTCTTATTTTTTAAACATAAGATCGTCGATTAACATTAATTTAAATTAATTTTTGTCTTCATTGATATCTGTGGACAATAAAATTGAAAAAAATTATGAATTTGACAAATACACATCTCGGCAAATATAATTTAGGCAAGTGTTTTGGCTAATAAAATCTACAAAATTTGATAAATCGATTTAATTATGTAGCCCCGTCTATAATACAGTGGTTAAGCTTCTAGAGATTACAATGACGAAATGTTTTCCAGTAAACAAAATTTTCAATGGAATATACATAGGTATTTAGGTTATTAACCCAGTCGGTGTTTAATCTGAAGACAAGTGATTCACTTTAAACTTTACGAATAAATCAGTAAACTTGGTAAGGTATAACATACCATGACATAACACTATGAGTTAACCAATACATATATAGATCTCGTGAAAATAAATCATCAAGAACATACATACCTTTAATAGCTCCAAAGTGTATGTATAGTCGGATGATTTTAGTAATAAAGTCCAATCATGCCAAAATTATTGATGTCTCTCTCTCTTTTCTTCATCCAAATATATATACATACATATTTAGTAGTCATATATTACATTTTGTATCATTTTAGATGGCTACCTAAAAAATTAATTTTTTATTAAACATTTTTATCATGTTATCGGGTAAATTATGTTCTTAAATGTGTCAGAAGTGATTTCAAGGTTTTAAAAAAGATGTTAAGATCTACAATCTATACACATACTTATCTATATGAAGAGAACTTATAAAAAATTGTTCATGTCTATTTAGCTTCCACTAAGGGCGCCAAATATAACGTTTTTGTAGCCAGTAATAAAAATAAATAACTAATCGTTAAGATGTCGTCAAATTTATGTTAAGAGTGGCCATTCAATGTTACGATAACATTTCGAATAGTTTTGTATCTTATATATTTACGCTAAAATAAGTACTACATTACCATCTCCTTTAAGTGCAAACATATTATACTTTTTTAATAAACCTTTTTCTTTAAAGGAAACCAATTTACTAACAGATATTTTTCTCTTTTTTTGTTTCAGATGCCAATGAACATTTGTACAGAAACATAACCAAAGCATATAACTTATAATAATTTATTTATTTATTCTAATTTATTACTATCTCAATTAAGTTTTATTTAAGTGAAACGTTAAAAATAAGATTTTTTTTCTAAAAAATTAAAATTAAAAAAGTATTTAAAGCAAAAAAACACAAAAATCTAATTAAAAAAAAAAAAAAAAAAAAGCAAGTACAAAAACCAACAAGTCTGAAACGAAACCAAATAAATAAATTTAATGATCTTTATCCCACATACAAAATTTACTTTTTTTTTTAAAAAAATTTTATACAAAAAGAAAAACCGGTTGACAATAAATTTTTTCAAAAACAAAATTTAAAAAAAAGTTAAAAGTTATAAAACGCAATGATATAAGAGAATTTATGCACAAAAATATTTTTGTTCCATTCTTCATCAATATTATAATATAAAAAAAACAGTATTATCTAAAACAAAATTTAATAAAAGCAACAAAAATACTAACCAAAAGTAAATGTAACTAAAGTGTCCGATAAATCAAGTACAAAAAATAGTTTAAAAAGTGTTCAAAAAAAGAAAGAAAAAAATCCATTTAATCCTGTGCCCATTTCTAAACAAGAAAACCAAAAATAAAAATATATTTATATAAAAATTAAAAATTAAAAAAATCTATAAAATTAAAGTTACCTTTTTACCAAAAAAAAAATAAAGAAAAATCACATAAAATATAAAAAAAAAACAACAATAGCTAATTATTAACAGAATTTTTAAAATTTAGTCAAAAAGTGAATTATTTTTCGAAAAAGTGTTTTATAAATTTTTTCTCAAAAGTACAATATACGAATCACTACTACTACCAACTACTACAAAGGTATACTACTAAATGAAGATCATGCAGAGCGTCGTGTTCAATCAAGTTCAAAAAAGAGCTACCTCGTGTTTTTACAGATTTTTTTAAGCAAAAATTTCGGATTCCACACCATATTATATGAAATTAGTGTTTTTTTGATAAATATAATTTTTCGAAGTGTTTAAATCGAAGAAAACTTTAAAAGACAAACAAATCAGTGAATTTTTAACTGTGTATAGCCCCCCCCCCCTACTATTTATATTTAAATAATAATTAAGAGTGTGTGAGTGTTATAGTGTTTAAGAATCCCATTAGAAATTACAATAATACAAATTTAAGTGAAATATAGTTAACAGTGTTATTCATGATGGATTATGGCATCAATGATGAGTGTACCAACCACCGAAGACGGTACTGATAATAGTTTACCATCATTTTCAACGTTCAACAGCGAACTGGATCCTTCGTGGGATTACTACGATCGAGATCGATCCAATACAGATGTAATCACATCGCAAAGCAATAATTATACACGTCCTTGGGAAATGGAAACCAAGGACAAGGGCTTTGAGCCCTTTTCAAAGCTTCCGTCATTTCAAAGTCAGTTTCATACATATTCGGAAACAAATTTGGTACCCGAACCAAGTCTCCCACAAGTTACACCCGTACCGGTACCGGTATCACCAACATCTGCATCGCCCGGTACCGGTTCACTAACCCAATTAACACCAATCAATCCATTACAAACTGGATTGACAACATTACCAACACCTAGTTTTCATACATTAACAGCGGTCAACACAAGAACGTATCCACTTGTACCGGCCCCGATTCAGGCTCGTGATATACCCGCAATAAATCAACAATATCTAGAAGAACGACATATACAATTGTATCAGCCGATGACGGCATTCCCTCCACAAAATATGGTTACGGTTATTAAAACGGAACCGGGAACATTTGATATTAAAAATGGTTTACACCATGCGAATTTTATAAATCCATTAGTCGATAATAGTTATGACATTAAAATTGAAAAATCAGAATCGCCCATGAGATGTGATGCCCGTAAAAAGGAACGAAGAAAAAATCGTGCTAGTTCATTGGAATCGAGTGCTGAATCGGAAAGCAGTGCAATGGATATGGGTGATGGTAATCCGGGTCAAGTGGCAGCAATTTCGAGTACAGCTAGTTTTAAGAGTCCGATGAGTTCAATGGGTGTGGGAGACGAACACGATGGAACTGGCGAGAAACAGGTAAGAAATTGTTGTTTTTTGTGTGTGCAGAGAACTCATTATTTTCATTTCCAATTTCAATTTTATTTCAGACGAAAAAGAAGCGAAAACGATGTGGTGAGTGCATCGGTTGCCAGAAAAAGGATAATTGTGGTGACTGTGCTCCATGCCGCAATGATAAAAGTCATCAAATATGTAAGCAACGGCGCTGTGAAAAATTAACCGACAAAAAAGTAAGTTTAAACCAGACTATATTATTACTAAACATTTACATATTACATAAGAATGTTTCAATGATAATAATTTGAATTTTATAAAGGACAACCAATAAGATCTTTAGTTGTTATTTAGGTTTTAAGTTAAATACATAGTTTTAAATTGATCATTGACATTATGACTGTTTTGGATCTTTGGAACTTTAAACTGTTTTCTAACTGATTTCTAATTTTGGTAGGTGTGGTCCGAACTCAATAATATCTATGTTATTTTAATCGATAATTCAACCTTATCTATCAAAGAAAAATTCAATCAATTCCTTCTAGAATTAATTTTTTTGCAATATGAACGTGCAATCTTGCATATGTCCATTATTAATCTAATTTAAATATTCATAGATAAGTATACACCTCATAAATCACACCTCCCACATAATCACAAACATACACACACACACACATACAAACTTACATATTAATCTTATCAAAATTTGCGTGCACCTTTGCCAATTTTTATTTCTTTGCTTTTGATAACAAATTTCACATGTTGCCCACAATCAAGCTGTTCGTAACTCTACATCTACAATGCAAATAAAGTGCCATGTGCAACGTCAAATATTGATACCGTGCCAGAGTAATCGTGCAGAACCAATCAAAAACGTCTATTTTACATAAGTTCAGTGTACTTAAATATATGATAAATTGATTTCTTATCATAACTAAAGAATAAAAATTCGAATTTTGTTATTGATAACCGTCATATTTTGAATGCTATTAAAAAAAAACAACCAATTTTTTAACAACAATGGCGCAACAGACAGTTGTGCGCACGCGCTTGTTGATATAGTAGTACTATAACAAAAGAAAAATCCCAAAATGAAAATATGGCCGTTCCATTAATAGGGAGCAGATGCGTACCAAATTCGAATAATTTTTTTTTTCTCTTTTTTAAATTAAAATTTTGTAAATTACAACAAACCAGCCAGCCAGCCAGCCAGCAGCAGCATGTACCTGGGTTGTGTGAGTTTTTAACATTTTTCCGACTTCGATTTTTATAGTAAAATAAATGTTTCCGAAGATTATATAAAAATTTTCTATGGCACATATGGCGCATGTGTGAGAGGTTAATGGCAAATGGATGGATGGATGGATGGGCTCGACTAGCTTAGCGACAAAAAAAGGATATATGGAAACGGTTTTTTTTTTTTTTTTTTTTTGTACTGATGTCTTGTTGTCTGTCGAAATCGAAATGTTATGTAATAATGTAGTGGTTTCTTATTATTTTTCTTTTTTTTTTTTTATTTTGGTTTGGGTTCAAGGAACCATTTGGTTAGATTGTTGAATAGTGTGATTATATAGGATGTTTTTATAGTTTTGTAAGGAAAACAATGGGAACTATCGCTAGAAAGAAAAAAACAAATTGTAATTGGTTAAATGTGGGATTTTTTTTTTGTCGTATTGTCAGCTAAAGTGGCAATATTACCAGTCGGCGAGGAACAGTTTAGTTGAAAACAATACGAGGGGCGTAATCCATAATTTTTGATTCTTATTTTGTGGATGTGTAACTAAGTTCAGACAACAACAAAAAACAGAACAGATGTCAGTTCAATTGTTATTGATTCGAGTTATCTAAATCTTAAATTCTCAACTCTTTATATGAACCGAAATCAAGACAAACGTATCTTGATATGAGTTTATTGTTTAAAATCAATTTTAGTCTAGTTGGGGTTGGTGTTGGATTTTGCTTTTAGTTTTTGGCTCCATTCAGTCAAAAAAAAATGTTATTTTTACTTTGCCGACCAAATAGCTTAGCCTTAGTGGATTGAGCGAGAGGTACCGGCCTAAAATCTAACTGGGATGAAAGATGAAAAAAGTGGTCTATGCTGGGTGCATATTAGTACCATCAGCCTAACCTAACCTTGCCGTGCAGATTATTTGTGAACTCGAAATAAAATTTAAAAAAAATCTTGTAATCACAGTAATTTTTGCATTATCATTATGTTAAAACATTTGTGGTGCTTCGAGAGGCACCCTTTTTATATTCCATTGTGATTTAGAAAACCTTTACATTATCATCATAAAGTGGGCGTACTTAAATAGTGTCAGTTTCAATAGAAATCTAAAAAAAAAAAATTAAATTAAATTTAGAACAATGGTGTCAGGTGTATGATATATATACGAAATTTTATAAAAAAAAAAAAAAAACTAATTTAGTCCTAAGTTAACTTCAAGTATAAAATCCATTCAATCAAATTCTATTTGAAATCTATTTTTAAACCAGGTTTTTCGGTCTACTAAAATTGAATTCATAAAAGCATGACGTCACGTAAAAGCATTGTATTCTAAATATACTATATATGTATATATGGCAGATAGATAGATACCGAAGTTTTTAATCTTCTAAAACTGTCACATACACAGCAGGTTTTTTAACAATAAAACCATGTCGAAATCATATAAAATAAAATGTTTGACATAAATTTCGCAATAAAATAGCATGCCCTATTGTGGAGCAAAAAAAAAAAACAGAAAAAAAAAGAAAAAACTGTTGGTTGCCGTACCGCAAAAGTAAAAAATAAATAAAAAATAAGAAAAAAAAAAAAAAAAAACCTAAAGAGATTTTCCATCGACTTGTCTGCCTGCCTGATATTGTTGTGTATACGACGGTCTATCTATTATATGTTATATTGGGGATAAATCTACAAACATATATATGTCGGTTCTCTGAAGAGCCAAAACACAAATCGAAAAACGCCTACATTGGCATTTTCATTTAGTGAAAAATCCTTTATCACTTCTCTTTCCTTATTTCTTAGGCAATTTCTTTTCAAATTAAAAATTTTTGCGGCTTTAATCAATTTTCTTAATTAAGAGACTGTTTATTAAAAAGTTGGTCATGCCTGAAAAAAGTCGAGTTAATCGCTTCGTTGGCAGAATGGTTTTTCGGGAACAAATTTTGTGGATTTTTCTTTTTTTTTTTAACCCCCCCTCCCACTGTGGTTTTTTGTTGTTGTTGTTGTTGTTTTTGTTGGATTGAACGCAAAACATGAATGCAAATTAATTAAAATGTTGGTTTTGCATTGTTTAAAATATTTTATGTTTTGTGTTTTAATTGAAAAGCGACTCGATATTTTATAATATTTGTGTGTACATATAAAAGGAGAGAAGGAAATAATTTATGCAGATTAACACAATTCACCAAGTATATCATGTTTGTCTGAGAAAGTTATTTGATACTCTCCTTTTCAATTTTTTATACTTACTACATCGGAAATGATAATTATAGACGCACGCGAGTATATCGAATATTGATTGTCGCGTACAGGAAATTGTTTGTCTATAAGATACCTGCATTTTTGTGTTACCAAGTATGTATGTATGTCCTAATAGAAAACATGAAAGTACTCGATAAATGGCAAATTGAATGGTGGACGCACATATGGCTGCAACATGGTAATATAGTATGAATAATTTCGTATAGCAAAAAAAAAAAGAAAAAACAAGAGATTACTTAGGTATATTAAATGGGGACATGTGTAATGACCTGAACTGTAATTCCGACGAATTTGTTTAATGTCAACATTGCCAAATATATTGGAGAGGGCTTATGCTTTGGCGATGCACTAGTATCTTGATATAGACTATATCTAATTGGAATGGTTACCTTTGAAGTTCACTAATACAATTTGAAATGAATGGGGACCGGTCACAAAGTTTTATAGAAAACAGGCCGTATATATGTATATACATAAAATATGACGACATGAATGTCGGATGTAATAGATTTTTCCAGGTAGAACATTTGTTCAGTTATCACTAAAGGTTGATTGTTGACATTAGAGACTAGTACAAGATTCCTATATTCGTAACAGCCATTAAAAGCTGTATCCCATCTTAGATAAATTTCTTGTTTACCAAGATTCTGTAACAACAAGTTTTGAGGTTTGAAGTTCAGAAAAAGATAAAGAAGAAATCGGGTTGGTGATACTCCTTGAATTTGATGGGAAAAAGATAGGGAGAGTGGGGAAGGGCGGGCGAATGATAGGGAGGATTAGTTTAGTATGAAAACCGTGTAGCTTTACTTAGCAGCCATTTTCAATTTTAATCATTGTGCTCAATTTTTACAGTTTTTATGATATTATTTATTTAGATGAGACTACTATAGATTATTTCGATTTGCGTCTGCTTGCTGCAGAATCAAATAACAACGAAAAAGCAAATCGAGGTCTTGGTGTACTTTAAAAGTACAAATTCTGGAAGCATCACGTCAAGGGAATACAGAAAATGCTATTAAAGTTACAGATAATTTGGTGTACCGTGAAATATACCAATAATATAGCGTTTTGTTCAAATGTACAGGGGTCCTCTAGTTTACTATATTTAATATGTGACTATCAAAAAATTGTCCAAACTTATATTTGAGAGTCGCTTAGAAACTCTTATTTTAAACATTTTTCATTTTATATAAAATTCCGCAGCAATAGAGTAACAAACTAAATAACCCATAAAACGCTTTGATCTCTTCTAAATCCCACATTCCTATTTAAAACTTTCAATAATAAAAAAAAAAAAAAACGGAGAAGAGATAAATGTAAAAAAAAGTTCTGCCGCAATTTCAATCATTTTTTTTTATCCATAAAACAGGTCTCACAAACATTAAGTTCATGTAGCTCTAGAGCCTCCACACACAAAATATAGTCACCAATGGCATCGTATTTCAGATTTTATATATCCTATATCCTCTTCTACGTTATCCTATTTTCATTTGATTCTGTGTACTAAACTGATCTCTCATGTAGCATTATATTTGCTATTATTTTATTATATATGTATGTACGTATGTATATGTATATGTACATGTACATATACATATAAGACATATAAGAACCACCAGAGTAAGTTATGTACTTTATTTATATACAAAACTTCTTCTGCCAGTAGGTACCCTACACACTACACTAGAGGAACGAGAAAGATTTTTGGGAACACGTAAATCCTTACGTTAGCACAGGGCCGCTTCTATTAAGATTTTGATTGAGAAAAAGAAAAAAAAACCAAATATTAACTGTACCCATAGCCTAATTACTACTACATATTTCTAACAAGATAGCAGATGAATAGACTGAAATCAAGCTAAAATTGATTTTCAATTGCTACTTATACGCAGAAAAAGAAGAAGGAGAAAAAAAATAAACACACACACACACACACTCCTCAGATAATCTAATTCAACTCTGTGCTACTCCATCCATGAATTTAGCCGTTCCTTACAAGAAATTTATTGAACATAAGTAAGCCAGAGCTAAAGGAAATGCGGGAAAAGATAATTGTTTTGTATGTCATATACGTAAAGTACTATATTTCACCTCTCTTATAGAGCAGGATAGACGATTAAGGTATATGTAGAAGGAACAAAAAAAAAAAAAAAACTACAATATATATAGAGATAAACATCACTGAACTATTATTGTCAATCACATATAGAAAAAGGTGTGAAATTTCTGATAACATTATTGTGTGCAGGACATTTTTTAATGTACCTCTCTCTACCTCCTTTTTTTCGCTTCAGAACACCTTTTGTATTAGAGAGCAGAGCCATCCTTTTTAGCCGTAGCCGTAGCGAAATATTTATTATTTGTGAAAATGTTTAATGGATGGGCGATGTGATTTATGCGTCGTTGTCGTCGTCGATGAAAAACTTTGGCAAATATAAAAAGCCTTAGGCAAAAGGATGTGAACATTTCTGAGCGGAATTGAATGTAATAAGATATTTTTGGCATGAAGAAACTCATTTGTAGGTTTACGTACACAGGGTACACACAGCGTGTAGGTAATTCTTTTGTGACAAAAATCTATGCCAAGGATCGTTACACGGTTGCTTATCTGATTTTATTTTAATATTTATTTATTATTATTATTTTTTCTTTTTCTTCTTTTTTTTCTTCTTTTTTTGGATAATCACAGCCAATGTGAGCCATATAAATTACAATTTATATTATGAATGCTTTTGATGCGATTTGAGATATATTAACAATAGTCTGACAATATAAATTTAGGTTTATAAAATTGTGAACATGAGACGTTTATGTCACTTGTACACGTCTCTTGTATGATTGTCGAAACATGACATAAGTGTTCGATTAGGCTAAAGATGCGCATTATTATCGTACAACAATATTTATTTGAAAACTCACCTGCGTCAATAACTGGCGATTGCAATAGCTCACAAATTGTGTCTATAAGTCTCCGTAAGACAGTAAGAAGTAATTTCCATACTATCTGCTCAACACTTTCGTTGACCGTCCTGCAAATCTCCATCCCTCAGGGTTTGTTTGAATCCATCAAACGAAACAGGGTTAGTGTTCATTCTGGCTACATGTCCTGCCCATCTTAGCTCACTTATCTTGATGAACTTAACGATGTCCGGTTCGTTATATAGCGCTTCGATTTCGTGGTTATAACGAATCCTCTACACATTTGGGTCCAAAAACGGACAATTGTTTTTCATGATCTTTGGACATGCACCAATCGATTTATTGGGAAGAAAAGAGAGGCCTAACGAGAACCACATCAACACTCCGTATGATGGCCTAATTTTCTATATTACATGCAGATTAGTTTTGAAAACAAGAAAATCGTCAAATAAAGACAAATGCAGCACAGGGGCGCATTAATAAACGATGAAATTTTTCAATAATTCTTGATCCCGCCAAAATTCCTTTAATAACTTATTTTATAGACATTTTTTCCTACAAAAAAAAAAAAAAATCAATTTTTCCTCTACTCGACCGAATGAATCATTCAATTATAAATTGCATTAAAATGACACGACATTGACCATCGTCACACATCATTGCTGTGAGCATTGTACGCGTCTTCTTCAAACAATCTAACCATAAATCGCAAAGTGCTTTTTAAATAACACTTTTTAATGGTTTTTTATTGTACATCCTTCTCTTGGAAATGAAATATTAAATTATATGCGACTCAAATCATCTGTGTATGTACAAAAATAAAACAAAGTCGGACATCATGTCACCATAGTATGTATAGAGAAGATATTAGTTGAGGGTCTTTTGTGTAAAAAAATTGTGAATCGTGAATTTGTTCGGTAGTTCGGTCGATAAAAATGATATGTTTTGGTTACAGTGGCGATTCGTGATGAATAATAATTCTAGTAAATCAATTTTTACAAACAAATTTACATCAATATGAGAAAAGAAAATGACTCAAAATAAAATAACACAAAAGGCTAATAACAAAATTCAATTAATTTCGTTAAGAGCAGACATTTGGACAATTTTGAGTGCTAAACACATTTCAAAAGTTTATCCTTAGATTTTTAGATTAGATTTTGGAAGAGGCTCTTGGTTTGGCTATGGGAAGAATGGATCGACGATAATAATAAAGTTTTCATGCTCATCTAACTTAGAATGTTTTCAAATATCTAAAAATTTCAACCAGATCGTAAAACAAGGGCAATTTTGACGTTTCATAATACAAAAATTTGTTAGAGAGTGGAGCGAATTTGTTCAACGAATAATGCCCAATCCCTATAATATTAATCTATTTCTATTTACAAAACATTGGACAATTCTAATTTATTATTATTTAGAACCCAGACTAGTGTGCTGGTTAAAGTCAATAGTTTTTTATTGTATGGTGACCCGTGAAGTTGAGGTAACGTGTAGTTCATCATAATTGTATAATATTATTCATCATAAACACAACACAATAATGACAATAAAAAAAAATATAAAACACAAACACTTAACGACGACGGACGCTGGCCTGGCTTTACAATATTTTTTAATGCTCACAATTGCTTTGCAGCAATTTTTGAATCGAGACAATTAAAGAGATTACTACATCTGTCTATATTGGTTTGGCTGCGTTATAATCAAAAGGCTGTTTCACATGTGAATGCTACAGCAAACTTGTTAAGCAATTTTGTTTTTTTTTTCCTCGTTTATATATTATCGACTGTGGATTGGGTTTGAAGAAGATTTATTATTTTGGGTATACCCGGGATAAGTACGCCATTATTTACGCCAATATACGTTATTTGGAGAATTTGTCTAGACGCATAGTGGGAGGATGATGCGAGAATTATATGTTGAAAGGAAAGGAAGATCAATGCCTTCATTATCGTAAAATTATGGCCTTAACAAATTTTCTGGTTAGACCTTTTTAATGATTATTTTTTTGAAGATTTTCTAGATGTTTTAGAATAAATATTTGTTTTTCATCTTGGAGCAGAATCATGTTTTTCTAACATTTCTAATTTCTTAATTCCCAACACTTTTATTTATTCGTAACATTTTTTTCGACTTTCGTTTCGGTTACAGTGGCAATTGTGGGAAGAGTGGAATGTGGAATCAAAACGATCCGACCCATTTAGAATATATTTTCTTCAGCACTGAACAAGAAAAAAAAATTTATGCACGTGTGGGATGGACAATCTTTGGGTAGTATTAGCTTAGCACAATGTTCGGAGGTTATTTGGATTTTTTTTTAAAGAGGAACAGAGGTGCAAAGAGCTAATTCCCTATATCCTTCAGATGAATCACATTCCCTCAGAGAAATCTTCTGTAATGATCACGTATATGAGTAACACGGTAGTTATTGATATTTGTATACTACGTTCACTGAACGCTTTGCTTGTGCGCAAATGTGTCACAGGTAGGTGCATTGAAGAGAGTCCTGTTCTGGTTAAGAAGTCATATGGATATGAATAATAATAGAAATCCAACAATCGTCTACAATGATACCTTAAGAAACTCACATAATTCAAATAAGATTCGAATAGGCCAAAATTGTTCCCATACAGATTTACATCGAAAGAGTCAACCTTCAATTGTTCTTAAAATAATTAGTAAGCTCTGTAAAAGGAGCAGCTTAAATTTGTCAACATAAATTTCTAAAATTATCGAATACTTACTCAAATCAATAACAAAAACAATTTCAGATGGCGTCCACCATTTTTAACCAGCAGTTAGTATTCTTGAAGTCCTTTTGCTCTCTAAAATATATTAAAAAAAAACAATCAAAATTAAGACAAAACGTAAATTTAAATATAAAAACAGTAAATTTAACATAAACATTAAATGCATCTCACATAAATGGTCCCATGACATAGGTGTACCATACGCACATCAGACTGGGTTGGTTCAAAAAATGTTTTTTTTTTTTTTATAAAGACCTCGACAGATGTGCATGCATCAGAAAAACAACAACAAAATATAATCGAAATGTCTGTTTGTGTGTATAAAAGGACGTAACGAATGGCTATAGTATATATGTATATATATGTGTGTGTGTGTGACAAGGATATATGTAAGGCTGCCATAGTTTTCATTTATGATAGTTATGAATTATTTTTATATTTTTACAGTTACAAAGTCTACCATATGTTCCAATATTGAAAAAAAAAATAAGGAGAAAGAGATTAAGACTGTAGTTTGATGTCGTAAATGATAAATGTCAGTTTTGTTTTGTTACGAGTATAAGTACGGATAAAGTTCAATGGCTGTTCGATGACGTTTGAAGATCATAATGAACTATCGCTACATTATCCTAGTAATGTACATACTCGTAAATAAAATACTTACATAAAGAAGTCCTACTAATGGCTCATTATGTTTTTAGAAAGAACAATATATTACATAATACCCACCCCACAGTGGTATATGCGCCGTAATTTTTGTATTTTACACAAGATTCATGTCAAAGAAATTAATTTCCTTCCAAAATAAATTTAAGAAAGAAAAAAAAATATAAAAAAATATTTAAGCGTCAAATTATTGGCACGTGTATTGCAAAAGGTTTTTGGTTTTACTTTCATCATACTTCACCGCAAACTGTTTCTCCCCCATTATATTAGAAATTTATCATTAATTGTTATTCTTCATATTTTTATGACATTCTTCAATTTTTACCGGCTAATTGGTTGGTTTTATTTAAAGAACAATAGAATGTACTGCCAAGACCAAACGAATGGATTGGATTTATAGCGTTGATAAAATAGAAGGATTTATAAATGTAATAATGTGGTAGATATCAAGGATTTATTTTCAATTCTATGTTTTAAATAAGTCGACTTGTCGAATTACGTATTATTACAGAGCTACTGAACTATGAGAGGGGTTGGCTGGTATAGATAACTGTCAAGCAATTGTGTCAATAATAAGAATACACTATCAAATCTGTGCTATGTCAATTCTGAAGGCATAGCTAATACAACTTTTAAATGTTCGGCTGGTTTTTTTCAAATCATTGCCTAGGACAGTCGTATGAGATTAGACGAATTTTTGACGTTTTTATCATATAAGGACATTTACCATATTGTGCTCGTAAGAACTAAGAACAATTTCTGGATAGTTTCTATCTATTTTACACGAGAGTATGTTTGTTTGTTTATCAAAACCGTTGAATTCGACTCAATTCGATGTCAATCAGGTTGCAAACAGTCATTTATTGAATTCATCAGCGTTATGCCATGCGGCACGCCAGAATTAATCAAGTTGTGATTGTTGAAAGGAAATTCTATTACATTATAATAGGGCGACCCCGCTAAAAATTGGAATTCAGACGATACACATCCAGAGTTATTCCCAAGGAGTTTATCGATAAAAAAAGTTTGATATAACAAAAATTCGATTAAATACCTTATTAATTTACATTACAGACACAAGGTTGTTTCGTGCTAATTTAATTTACTTTTTTCTAATTAAATGCCGTTTAAAATATTAATCAATTATGCTTCCAGGCCCTACACTGTCAAGAAAATATTTTGATTTAATTTTATTTATTCTGTTATAAGTAGGTACAGATGTTTTATCAAAATGTTTATTGTATACTATACATACATACATAGGTCATATAGGACTATAATTCTTTTGTAAATATTTCATTCAATCAAAACTGTTTTTTTTTTTGTTTATTGACACAGAAAATTAATACTACCACAAATGCTTCTAAAACCGCTTCTACAACCAAAATTACCGTTTTTGTTATAAATTTTGTTTACAAATCCCAAACAATATTTTTCGTATGTTACAACTGCAACTGTAGTTTTAGTATATTTACAAAAAAAAAAAAAAAAAAAAATCAATTGACAGATGCACAGTGAAAAATCAGAGAGCTTCAATTGATCCAAGACGCTAAACTCTATGTATAAATAAAAACATGGCGCAGCCACCTCACATTTAATATTCTCTAGGTACTAACACAGTGCTTATTTCTTATGTTGTGACTGGTTCCAACACGTGTTTAGTTCTGTTTTTATACAATTTTTTTTTTCTTTCTTTCTATACTTATTTCCGTTTAAGGACACATTATTTTAATATTAAATTCGAAAAATACCTACATTTTTCAGCGTTGCTTATGAGAAATATAAACACAGGGCAATGTTCGGTGCTTTATTTAATTAGGGCTACCGTTGTCGTAATATGTGTATAAAAAAAAATTGATTTATTTTATATTAAATTACTATGGGAAGTTTTTAGGAAATTTTATTTTGTTTTTGCTTTTATTTCTAGAATTCTAGAACGTTAAGTAAATAAGGAAATTGTTCAGACCGAATACGGTTTTTTTTTGTTTTTTTTTTTTATTCATTTGAAGAAATATTTAATCTCTGGAATAAAACAATTTAGTATACCTACTTCCTACCGAGTATTAGGAAAATCTGTTATTTTGTTTGTCCATCGTAAAATAATCATTAACTAGTGGATTTTATATGAAGTGGCGTCTGCACGAGTAACCATTTTGATTTTGCTTGCCAAATATGTCAAAGTAGTGATTAACAAAAAGGTTTGGTTTTCTTAATTATTTTTAAAATTTAATTATTTTAAAAACTGATTGAATATTTAATCATTATTGGCAAAGGCATTTTGAATATTTTTAAATATAAAAATTGATGACATTTGTTTTGCAAAACGTCAACTATTCCATCTGACAGTTTGATAATTTTTTGACTATAATACAATCGACTAGTTAATATATCAATGAAAAAAATCAATAAAAAATATTTATCAAACTCAGCGAAATTATTCTTTAAATCCTACTTAAAAACTAATATTTTAAACAATTTTTTTTTTTAAATGAGTAGCTAAAAGAAATATAAAATTTAAAGTACCCAGCTTATGACCGCTTAAGAGTCGAAAACTAATTTGTTTGTCTAGTCTCAGTAACTCAACGTTGACAAGAAATTTGTTCTTCTTATTTTATATTTTAAACTCTTAAAAGCTCGTTCAGCCTAGGCACTACATACGAGTATATCATATAAAAAATACAACTTTCGTTTATTTCGCAAATAACTTTTTCCTTATAAATGTACATATCCCCTTGATACTCCCTAATTTTGAATCGAACGTACATATCTCAAAAATTACCGGAATTCAGATTTTAATGGCAAATTTGTTCACATATTTATTTTACGTAACCTCACAAAATTTGTTATTTTTTACTAAATTAAATATATCGGAAATTTTCGCGCTTTTATATTTGATTCCATATTATGTTCTAATAGAAAAATTAAACAGTTTTAATAAAAATAAGATACGTCCGATTCAAAATTGGAGAGCGCTATGTACTTAAGAAAGGATAAAAATGCGTATATAGAACATATCGAAGTATCTAAGTAGTTATGCCACGTTTTATTTTTACTACTTTACATGGAACAACTTTTACACTACAAACAGAAAATGTTATCATATTCCCCTTGTCACACAACAAATATATCAATTAAATAAAGATCTGCGTGTCTAGTTTCTAGTATTGTAAATGCTAAAGCCACATTACTAATTAAGATAAGAAAAGGTACACAGCGCATAGAGCATTCGAGCATTTAGAATTTGATTGGGATAACAAACTTTATTAAATATTTATTGGGTTTATGTAAGTAGTGGGGGTAGGTATGTTTAGTTTATTTTGTCTAGAAAGTTTAGATACAAATGGCTTTTTGTTACTTAGACATTTTATTATGTGAATGTATATGGATGTATTCTATGTTTGTATGTATATTATATCTGTATGTATGTATGTATCTGTATTGATTGCACATTTGTTGGAATGTATTATTATAAAGATAATTGAATCGATTTTGAGGTGGGCGATGATGGTGGTTGTGGTTGATTGTTATATTACGGTTGTTTAATCGATTACAGCAATGACTTTAATTTCTCTTACTTATTATGTTTTTCTTTCAATTCTAATAATATTTTGGAATAAAAGAGAATTTCGATTTGTAGTCATTTCTAAAGCAAAGCAATAGTTGAAATATTTATTTATTATTTTATGGTATGTTTTATTCTCAATAGACCAACAGCTCTTATTTCGCCCTATAGGAAAGAAGTTTTTCTTGAAATGAAAATCCCAATGTTCGACCTGTTACTGGCTCATTTGAATTTTAGCTTAAAAAACAAGAGGCAATAATAAAACATATGCAATATACTGACATCCTATCCACCATTTAGATGACATAATTAATGAATTGACAATAAATCTAATAACTGAAGCACTATGGAATTGTAATAATCAGTTAGGAAACCCAATAAATAGGACGACGCAAACCAAACAAATTGGTTGTGGTCAGTAATTATTTTGATTTTCCCTTCAATTTTAGTTCACACAGTAGGTAGATCAAGAAAAATTTATTGAACCTCAGATTACATTTCCAGATTTCATTACCAAACCAACATCCCCTATAATTACGCCAATTGCTATCAACGAGACAAAAAGGACATTTTGTTTCTTTTATAAATCATCGTAAATTCTAGGTGGATGCTAATTTTTTGATTAGAATAATTACTATAGTTTGAGCTTTTCGACTACTAAATGTGACATTTACGTAGTCTATCAATTAAGCTGCTAAACCATTTAAAGCTTACATTATGTTAGAATAAATCAGCTTTTGTTAAGTAAGTCGTGAAACTATGGATTATTCGATATCATAAATTTAAGATTATAGATTGTATGTCAAAAATGAAGTCAGGTGACAGTGTTATATAGAGACTGTTCGAATAGTATGGGAAAGTTCTTAGAAATCCTATATATAAGTTAATTTCAAATATTATAAATTAAGAGCTTACGATTTAAGAACCAATTGTAGACATAATATAATTGAGAATCACATCATAAACTCCCAACAACTATAAGTTAACAAAAGTTATGGTAAAATTAACCGTCTGATATCATTTTCTGTGCGATAACTTCATTGTAAGATTTACATTGAATTTATAATTACACTTTAACGGGTTAGTATATAATGAAGAACAAGACGAAGAAGTATATAAGAAGAAGAAGACATTTACATATAGATTTAATGCCGCACCTGAACCCAGCGTAAAAATTAATGTACCAAAAACATTAAACGTACCTTAACTATTGATCACACACTAAAAATGAAATTTAAAATGTACACGACACAAAAGACAATTTTACTTGAGAATTTAACATCTCAAATATTGTTTTGCAACTTTCTCTGGGTTACACTATACTCTATATACCAGTATACCACCTACTTTTACATAACATCACTCTCTCATCCCCCTAAGTGCCTCCGTCGACTTTCAGTTGCTTTAAAAGAAAAGTGATAGGAAATAGAATAGCGCCAAAGCAAAAAACCACTAAATTCGCATATTTAATGGGCCATCCGGCGCTGTTAATGGCTTTTATGAAACAAATTCATTTCCTTCTTTCTACTCGATGGGGAAAAAGGTTCAAAACCATTTTATTGAACGAACATTTATTTTAAAAACATTTATTAAACAAGGCGAACATAGTTGTTTCATTTTCGTTATAAATATATTTTTATTATGTAATATTGCCATTTTTGGAAGCGAACGTATCTCTAACCTAACCCCCTACCCTCCCCCTTGCCCCCTCAGTATGCCGGGGTCGTACAATACAACGGTTATAGTAGGTATACGCGCGGTGTACTACATACATATGTATGTACGTTGGGGCTCGTATGGATGATAAGAAAATATAAATAAAATACAAGAAAATTTTCGAATTTTCGTCGACGTTTCACGGTCGTTCGCCAAAATAACAACTTTTCCGTCAATTTATTTAGTTTTTTTTTCTTCTTCTTTTTCTTCTTCTTTTTCGAAGGAAAATTTTATGCTTTCTAGGCATTCTCTCTATTTTGGATATGGCACACACAAGAAATGAAGTGAAATAAACGAACGGGGGAAGAAAGTTTCAGTTTTGCTCCACTAAATCAAATTGTGTGTTACATGTTCTGTGTTGTTGCGTTTATAGACAGGCAGAGGAGCAGCAGCAGCAGCAGCAGCAGGGTTGACTTTGGTTGCTATTATCGTATATTATATATACATACATACATACATATATATGAAGTTGGAATGTATGTATAGCACGTATATATACTTATTTTATACTACAGATATGTATGTAGAAGTACATACACGTACATATATATATATATATATATATATATACGGTTTATGTGCTTGCAGTTGAGTTGAAGATGATGCTGGCTGGCATAATGGTTGGTGATAGATGAAAATCACGAAAATTTTCACTCTGTACACGCATACAATATTTTCCTCTGTCATTCCCCATGAGTGTATTCAAGCGTTTGCAGAACTAGTACGCGGAAATGAACATTTAGGGGATGAGAATTTTGAAACGTGTGGTGACATATTTTAATATTATTACACATAAAATTTTACATGGTTTTATATTGTTGAAAATATTGTGGTAAAAATATATAAAATTGAATTTGATGTGTCTTTTTTTTTCTTTTTTTTGTTGTTGTTGCTGGGAATTGGATTTAATACATTTAATACGCGATATGTGTAGCATATAATTGTATAAATGTATAATGCAGACGAGAATGCTTGTAACGTATTCAATGTATTTAATTTGAAACATTTGATAGTCGAATTTGTATGCATAGTTAGTTAAATTGACTTTTTTATAGTTTTAAATTTAAATAAAGGGCAGGGAGGTCCGTTTTTTTTGTAATAATATTTTTTTTAAACTCATCTCTCGATTTAAACACAAAATTAATAAAAACCGTCAAGGTTTACCAATAATAGGGTGTTTTGACCCAGAAAGTTTAGTTAGTTTAGTTAGTGTGAGAGCGGGCGTCCTAAGGCGCCCGAAATTCCTTAGGCCTCTATATATGGGCTCATTAGACATCCCTCTTAATACATTTTATCTCAATTTGTCATGACAAGCTCTTTTTTGTAGAACAAAGCAGCACTTG
>JANSTT010002041.1:0-25315 GCA_026745375.1 Platyura marginata
CTACCATTAAGACCTGGACATCGACATTCGGTCTTAGTAAAGGTACGCTAAATGATTAAGATATGAAAAAAAAAAAAATTAAATTAATTTATAAATTTATTGTAACAGGATTCCAATGGACACCAAGGGGAAATTGGTCACCTCCCACAGGCTATACCAGATCAACCACAATTATATACAAAATGAACAAATTATTCCAGATTTACCCGTTCCAATAGTACCAAATGGACAAACTATTTCGGGTAGACAACCACTATTTTCACAAAACGGAACAAGCAGAGTGCGCTAGCATTAGTAGAACAAAATGGTAGACCAGGACATCCAGGTATACATCGACCTGGAGATCAACCTGAGGATCAATCTGAACATCGATTAAAGTTTAGTTCGGTTATCTGACAATGTATTACTTTGTAGTTACATATATACGAGTATACATAAAATTATCTCAAAAGTCTAAATGAAGCCAAAAACTTTAATAAAAATAATTACATCCAGTCTCTTTTTTTTCTACTAAATCTATCCAAAAAAAAAAAAATGAAAAGCCTACATAAATTTAAAATGGGACAAAATAGAAAATAGGTGTCAAATAACAGAGATTTTTATTTTTTTTTTTTTTTTTTAATAAAACGATGGATTTAATGTCTAAAGACGATTTTTCTAAAGATGACAAACAATATTGAGCATAAAATTGAATATTCCAACAGTCGGGTTTATTCATTTGTTTAACCAAAAATCACAAAGGTATTCGATACCCTACCCTCAATAGTGCTATTACCATGCGTAAATATGCAGGAAGAAAAAGAAAAAGAAAAAGGAAAAAAAAAAATTTGTCACAAAAATATTCAATATTTGGGTTGAGCCAGTGAAATCGTATAGAAAACTGTGGATAAGTATTGTTCAAATTCAGGTAATGGATACAATCATAATAGCCAGAGGTAGAGGTATAGACAAATCCATGGATACGTAGGGTTTTTCAATTACTTCAAAAGATTCACCGATGTGTGTGTGTGTGTGTGTAGAATTTTTGGGATTCATTGATACTTTTACACTGCAAACAGTGATGTAGGTTCAGTTCAATCATAATGAATTTGTAAATTGAATCGATTTCAATAGAAAATGTTGCATTCAAATAAATCAGTTTTGGGAAAAGTTATTGTAGGGCCCCAGCTAACAGGTAACTCTAACTATATTATGTATTTATGTACTAATGTATCGAAAATGCATTCAGGCAAACATATAAATTAGACAAATTGTGGCTTCAACATTTGAATCATTTGTACAGGCATTGGAGGTATAGAACATTTTTGGTCCGGATCTATTCATGATTTTTGGTCATTAGCGAATTTTAGATGTATAGCCGTTATTAATGAGCAAAACTGATGAATTCAATATTTTATATCGGATAGCGTACACCCATTGCTAACTATTCAGAGTGTGAGGCATCGTTATACCTTAATAAATAATTAAATAATTTAAGAAAAAAATCAAAAAAACAATATTTACTACTTTACATTTTTATATTAACCATAGTAACCTAAACCCAGTGTATCCCAGAACCTTTTTTTTAAGAATTTTCCCATTTTTTACACTAAGGGAAAGTAAAGAGAACTAAAGAAGCGAGAAAAACTGAATTTGGGGACCATCACCTTTGGAATTTGAGGTTTGTCGTTTCTTAGCGAACTTTTATTTTTATGTGATGATTTGGGTTAATCCAGACCAAAATGTGAAAAATCTCCCTAATAGTAACAATCAAATTCAATACAATTAAATTAACATCCGTGAATTCTGCTTTATTTAGAGAAAATTTGCTTAGCTTGACAGATTTATATTTGTCCAGTTTGTTGTGTATATTCATACAACTATCCCCTATTGCCTATATGCTTTATTCATGCCCTCCTTTCCTCCCTTCCCTCTTTCGCCATTTTTATTATTCCATTAAGAATATTTCAATAATTGAAATGCAAAACAATATGGATATGAATAAAGAAAAAACACTTGTTCCGTTTCCATATACATATACAGTGAAGACTCGGTAATTGAACTACACAGTAATTGAAGACCTCTATAATTTGCACAAGGCAAAATAAATTGTACATTAGGTACTCTGTAATTGCACCAAAGGTTAGGTTAGGTAGCGGCGCCTTAATGCCCTTTCATTATAGACCACTTTTTTGGGTCCATAGCTATTTCACATTTTTTACTGTACCCCTTGTACCTCTTTGTTACATTTATCTTAGTTGATATCGAAATCTATTTTTGTGAAAATGCAGCACTTGAGGTATTTCCGTTATGAATGCTCGCATGCTCGCCAGTCCACCGGTACTTTTTAAGCATTGGCATTCTTGAGATAATGCAATTATTTAGACGGTTTTTAAGTGCTATCCAACCACCCGGGGCCTTAGATTCATCTCAACATATCAGAGAAAAACATTTTCGTGTTTCATCCCAGTCGGCCATTTGGTCGGCTAATTGTACCAAAACCAGACTCGATTTTTGCAGGAGTCGGTAAAATGCCTAGCAATTTCATCTATTTTATAAGAAAATTAGAAAAAATGTATAAACATGGAGCCTTGTAAAAACTGAAATTTTGACAGAATGTAAAACTCATTGGATTTATAAGGAAAATGTCAATAATTCAAAAACATGATAAATTGACTTATCATAGTTGTCGTTGGAAGGGGCCGATATAGAATTTTTTTTGTAATTATTCGAAATTTTGTGATATTTCGATAATGGAAACATATTGTTTCATTAGAGAGGTGTTAAAAAAATTACTCAATAATTGCACCAATCTCCGGTAATTGCACATGACCTTATTTTAATATCAGTACAATTATCGAGTCACAACTGTATAAATAGAAATCTTTATAAAGTTTTAAACCAATTATAATTCAAATTTCTATTACATATACATAAAAGTTGTTAACTTTAACTTCAATATTCCCATCATAAACTTTGTGCGACTCTCTAAAATATTTAATCATCATTTTTCAATGCGATTTTTCTCTATATATCACAAAAATCACGATAAAACTATAAAATATTCGAACAATAACGTAATGAAATTAAAAAATGTTCAAACAAGAAAACTTCAGAAAGTTTTTAATTTACCATTCCCTCCACTTTATATTATACACATAGAGAGAGAGAGGAAGAACCGAACTTCTTTTGAACTTTCCCAACCACCATTTAATATTTAAAATAACATCGTAAGTATAAAAGTTTACAAAAAGTCTGCAATCTTTTTTTTTTTTTTTTTTTTTGATATTTTAACCACAAAAATTCAATATTCCGAGAATTTGTTTTTTTTTCTTTTTCCAAAATTAATTTTGATGCGTTTTTTTCTTTTTCTTGTTCTTATTTGTTGTTGGGAAATCAATTTTTGACTGTTTTTCTGTTGTGTAATTTTTGTGTATTTTTTGTGGGCAGCAAAATTTTTTCCCGCCAAATATATTGCACGCAAACGTAATGTCATCTACGGTTCATCCAGAAGAAATCAAATTACTATAAAATTGCTAGCCTTGAAATTAATATTTACATTAAATGGGTTTAATAGTTTGGAACAAGAATACAAAAAAAAAACCAAAAAAACAAAAAAAAACAAAGAATCGAAATTACTTCATATAAATTACATGATTACCCGAAATAATTATATGGAACTTTTAATTTAACGCACTTAATCAACCAAATACATCTCAGGCCGCACAGTTCCATCGCACTTATAAATTTATATAATAAAGTGAGTATATTCAACTTCCAAAATCAGAAATGGATTTGTCTGAACAAAAACAATAAATTACCTACGGTCTCTCTCTCTATGTTTGTCATACCAGAGAAGAAGAAAAAAAAAAACAAAACAAAAAAAAGTTCAAAATAAAGAAATCATAACACGAAATTGGTTCTGCATGCTACCTGAACAAGAACATTAACCATTTTATAATATGGAGCTATCCAACAGAGTAATAGAAATTTTTTTGTCGGTTCCGTAAGGTTCTTTTATGTAAGTTTCTTTATTGAGAAATCAATTTCCGGCTATAGACATCTATTTGAACCTACATGCATGTACCTACATATAGATCTATCGTTGAAACAGAATCAAATTTTTGGAATAATATTTTAGTTTTTTTGTTTTTGGCGCCCAACTAAAAAATTTCCAAAAACCATCTTTCGACATTTAGTTCTAACAATTAAATTGGGAAAATTTTGGAAATTAACAAATCTCTCTAATTCAATGATTAGAATATTGAACAAAATTAACATACAGTAAAACCTTGAATTGCGAGCATAATTTGTTCCGGAAATATGTTCATAATCCAAAGCACTCGTATATTAAAACGAATTTTCCTATAAGAAATGAAAAGAAAAAAGAATGAAAAGCATGGCAGACGACAATTACCCATAATCACGCAGCGAGAGAAAGAAAAACCATCTGCTCGGTTTTGATCACATGACGACGCTCAGCAGACAAAGCGTATACGTACTACTCGTATTGCAAGATTACGCTCGCTTAAATTTTTTTTATAAATGTTTGCTCGTCTTCCAAAATACTCGCAATTCAAGGTTTTACTGTATTTAACAAAGTGCCCGGATAAAATGTAACACAATAAATAGAACCGACTCTGTCTATTCAATAAAAACAATAACAATAAAAAAATTTGATTGAGGTTCATCAAAGATGGCTTTATGGTTGGTATAGTATGGTGATTACCTTTTTATGATGGTTTCAACAACAACAACAACAACAACAAAACCACGATAAAATCTAAAGTGCATATTAATTTGATTTTTAAATTTTCACAGGAAAAAGTGGTTATCCTGTTTAGAATCGTATTTGCATTTTAGAATATTAAATGGCAACCGGCAACATTATGGAAATTGGTGAATGCGAACGTTTATTGTTCACTTTGTTCTAGTTAAGGAAACAAAACGTTCTTCTCATATTCAAAATAATTTTTGATTTCCAAATGTAGTTACGACAGATACGACAGTAGTTAGTTGTAGAGACACCACCGCAAGGGAATTAGAGTTTACTACTACTACTACTCCCATAGCAAGCTTATTTGTGGCGTATTGTTGTACCAGGCTAATCGCTATTGAGCGATAAAACACAAAAGTTGGGACTGCGTATTAACGAAAAAAAACGGAATACATGTGCGTTCCAAAAAGAGGGGGCGAACTGGACAAAATTAACAATACATGAGCGACATTTTGAAGCAGTTGAAAGTTTTAAACATCTAGGAGCAACAATCGACATCAGAAATGAAGTGCGTACAGATGTCAGGTATAGGCTTGAGATCAAGGAAACAAGGCAAAGAACACACTGAACAACCTGCTAAGGTCCATAATCCTTCCAATACAACAACAAAGTTAAAACTAAACAAAACTCTGGTAAAGCCACTAGGTGGTTGTATGGATGTGAAAAGTGGAATTGCTGTTTCCATTCGAAAGTAGAATCCTACGAATTATCTATGGAGCGATACGAACTCACGAACGGAACCGATCTAAAATGAATTACGAACTAGTAGAAAAGAAAATGGAAGGAGAAACAATCGTAGGATCCCTGAAATATGACAGAATAAGGTGGTTAGCCATGTTAATAGAATAGAAGGCTCAGTAACTAGAAGTAGCTTGGAATCAAAGCTAGTAGGAAACAGATCTGTAGGAAGGTCACGCACCAGATGGTTAGACAATGTCGAAGTGGATCTGAGAGCTAAAAATGTAAGGAATTGGAGAAGGAATATCGAGAATCAAGACATGTCCAATTATCTACTACACTAGGGTGGCACTATAATGATAAAAAATGTTGTTACATAAAAGAGAGGAGAGACCCCTCAATAATAGCAATAAAATCTTAATTAATTCTTAGTTAATAATTGCATGAATACAGGTAATCCTTTTGCGTCACTGTAAACTTAATAAACACCACACATAAAAAATGGCCCACACTAATGAGCTATTATAAGACATAAAAAATCTTTGTTTTATCCTTTTTTGACCATAGTAAACTAAACAAAACATCTTTGAAAGACATAGTGGAGATTTGTTGCCAAAAGTCGAAAGGAAGTTATAGAACCGAAGGAAAAAAGGGTCCACCCTGTGATCTACGAGCCGGATCACTTTATAGTTTCCATAATCGTCATGATCATCAACATCATTTCAGTTAATAAATCTTTAGGTAATTATTTTTAATTTCAACTATCGACCAGCGTTTCCGTTACATATTGCCAGAACATACGAAACAACCAATGGTAAGGATACAGAACCAATTTGTTTTTCTTTTTTGTAATTATTGCAAATATGAATAGAGTTAGAGAAGCACTTTGCTTTGATCTACTTAAACATCAACCACATGGTGCATGAATCCATCATTTAAAAAAATAATAAATAATCTAAAGCAATTTTATTAAAGGGAGAAAACCAATTTTTTTTTTTACAGAAAATCTCTCTGAACACACCAATTGGCCAATATATTGTAGCAACAACAACAACACCAACAAAATCATCCTATTTACAACATCTATTAACAATATTTATTACATTCCCCTCTGCATCTGCCTCATCAAGATCAAAATTTTTAACAATAAAACGATTAGAGTTCAGTCAGGTAGAAAAATATTATCCCTTAAATGTTTACTGAAATCAAAAGGAATGGAAAAAAAAATATTCAGCCCAGGACATGTGTTGTACATGTACATGGAATGGTACTGTATCGGTCCAGAGAGCAATAAAAATAAATATATACGGAAATTTGAGTTTATTTATCTTAGAATTGGTTGATGATGATTTTTTTTTTCTTCTTCTTCTTTTTTTATGTTTGTTTGTCTTCGTTATTATCTGATGATTTGTATGTAGCTACAAGCCAAAATGTAAATATTTACAAACGAATTAAAAAGGTCTGAATATCCAGAAAGTATATTTAATAAGGATGCGTTTCTTTTCTTCTTCTTTTCTTTTTTTTTTTTGTTGTTAAAAGACATCGATACGGGAAAACCAACAAAAATGCTTGACTTAGTCCAGCAAAATGGATTTTATTTGTCTCGCAGTCCATAACTTTTTAAATTGATCGCAAATCACGACACAAACCGTTTTAAATCTTACATTGTAAGAACTTTGGTTTTCCCTTGAATATGTAGAAGACATTTTTTTTTAAAAAAAAGGGAAGAAAAGCCATAGCGACTTGTACAAACCTCCAATCCCATACCGGCGTGGTCTAGCGAATTTGGGCTAGAGAGAGATCAAAAGAAAAAGGGGACCAGCATTAGGTGAGGATGTGCTAGTTTTATTTTGGGGTTTTTTTTGGAATTGTTTTTTGAGTTTTCGTTTAAAAAAGAAAAAGAAAAGTGAAGTTAAAAAGAGAATAGTGGAGTGCAAGAACGTGGGAGCTTCCACAAAAGTTCAAAAAACATTCGGCGGCAATCCCCATTCATCCATCTCATCGGATTCCAGAACGTGGTACCAATTCTACCTACAGGTCGAATCCCTGACTTTTTTTTGCCTCACAATATTAATAAAATGTTATCTCACAACCTCGAACCCTTATGATACTTTGACAGAGTGTGTGAGTTTTTGACAGGCATGAAAAATGAAAATCCAATATATAGACACCATCAAGTAAATATACAAACTCCGTTCTACAATCCTAACTACGTCCTAAGCAGAACCCCACCAGAAATTAACGAGAAAGAAAAGAAACTCTCCTGAAGCGCGAAAACGATCCACTAGATGCAGACTCCTCAATAACAATATGTACAAACTTGATGACACTATTGAGGACATCTGTCCAAGATGGGAAGTTGGCCCTCATGATGTTCACCATCTTTTTAATTGTACCAGACAACCCACTATACTATATGCGAAAGCCTTATGGACAAACCCCTTGGAGGTGGCTACATTCTTCGACTTGGTAGAACAAGAAGCACTGAAGACTACTGCTATAATAAAAAAAAAACCGAAACATTTGTTAAGGCAGTGTAATAATTGAACGCAACTATCTGCTACCACTTCGTCAATAAAATCCATTGAAACAAATTGCTCAACCTGGACAAAGTATCGGTAATTTGGACATTCTTATCCTTTTCGGTATATTTGGACCATCTTATTCCAGATTTGATACTTTTTTTTATTAAACAACAAAAAGCCTGAAATTGTGACCACACAAATTTGTTCCTCATTCACGGAAAAAAAAATTATTTTCCTTTTCCTATACCCAATCATAAAATAGATCAAAATATAGATTGACAAACATTCTCGTCATTTGTATTCAAAATTTTCTAGTAACGACGAAATGATGATGATTTAGTCGATAATACAGTTAGTTCAAAAATAAATATCAAATGGAGGCGCCATTGAAAATATTAACAATTAAAGAAACTTTCAAATACGCAGTAAAAAAAACAATATATAAAAAGGGGGCAACCTGACTTGACTAAAAATTATTTGCATACGATAATTAATATGATTAATATTTGTAAAAAAGATACCTACTTGCAATTTTTAATTTTTTTTTTCGGAAGATAATGCATTCGAAAAGAATTTGAATTTGAATAGACGGCCATTTTTATCACTTTCGTTCTCGGTCAATTGGGCCACATTTTTGTTAGAATAATTTAACTTTAAATTTATGTTACACAACTATTCACTAGCAACAACAACAACAAAAAACAATAATCGAACATTTTTCTTTCTTTTTAACAACAAAACTGGAACCAAACCAGACTTTTAGAAAGAGTTTTTTTAAAAGTAATTTCACTTGATTAGAAAGTCATGCGCGGGGACACCTTCACAATTTTTATGATTATGAACGGAGATGGATTTCGATTTTTAATTTTCTAGTGACAACAAAATGGTGGATATTATTATAGAGGTCATCATTGATAGATAGTATAATAGATCTATGATAGAGGTTTTCTATACACGGATTGGCTAAGAAATGGCGTCTTTTCATATTTTGGATGTTAGAATTGAGCGGAAGATTTCTGCTAATTTTTGAAATAATTTAATTTAACTTCCAAAAATTCAAAATAAATGTGTCAGAGAAAAGTTTAAAAATTGTATATAATAAGGTGATTCTGCCTAATAAGTTAAAAATAAGTTCACAGAGAAACAAGTATAAGACCTTTCGATGCAAATAGATACTTAGACTTAATAGGATCTCTATTCCAAGGTCTTAATCAATAAAAATTATATTTGCTCAATGTCAAATTAATACCACCCGACACCCAATAAATAATTTCTTAAATAAAACTCACCCTCTACTTAACGGCCAGCACCACCAGCATTTTCCATTTATATTATCGTACTTAATTCATGATCCATCAAATGTTGTTCGAATAATTTCTTTGACGTAAATTCCTCCCGGCATATATTGCATCGTTCATCGATGACGTCGTGCTCGTTGCGGATGTGCGCGTTCAGATCAACGACCGATATAAATGAAATGCAACAAATTTCGCATTCGTTCAGATCGGCAATCAATTCTTTGTGTTGATTGTTCCGGTGCAATTTTAGGCCACGTCTGGTATTGAAGCCAATGTTGCATTCGTCACATTTGTAGATTATATTGTCGATATTGTGATTTCGCATATGGGCCAGAAGGTTACGTCTAAAAAATTATGCAAAACAAAATTAATAACCGGAAGGAAGTGATATTTTAAAGGATTTGCGTGTTGCAGTTTGGGAATTTGGTATTTGGCCAGAGAACATCTCCTTTAAAATGGCTGCGGAATGTGTTTCGGAATCGATACCGAACTTCTTCGATAAGAGACGGAACGAAAAGACTAGTCATGTGAGGAACATATGTTTCCAGTTCTCACGAAGTTCCAATTTCTAAAGCTTTCTTTACTTAAATTCATCTCAATCTAATTAATCCATCTGGTATTTGTTCATCTGCTTTCCTATGTATCCGTAAATTTTGTACAAAAACTCGGAACAGACCTGCCTTATATTAATCGAGACGCTATGAAGTGGTTGTCTTGCGTTTAGTTTGGGTTCTGGATTTGATATATTGTCCCGTTTTATTGGTTCTGTTTGTGCTGGCCAACGGAACCTTGTCCACCTCTATAGAATTCCCATTTCCACTCGATGTTCACACGTTTTTTTGTCTTCTTTGTGTTATTGGAAATTGGGAACTACACTCATATCCGTATTGAACTAGAGATATCTAAAGGTGTCCTCTTCCTCTTTTGAAATGAATGGCCCGAGACAAGAGCAACCTAGCTGATCGTATCTATTCCTGTTAAGATCGTAAATCAGGATTTTGGACCAATGTTGCGCTTGACCTTAAAAATAAATTGGGATCCGAAATTTTAAGAACTGCAAGTAATTCGTCCCTTCGCTAAATCTAAATCTGTCTCATTAGAATTTTACGGGCACAGATGGGCACAGTTATCTCGATTACAACTATCAATTACGTTTAGAAAATGGATTGGGTCAAAATTCCGAATTTCAAGATACCGAAGCTCAAAATTTCGAATTCCAAAATCCCGAATTGCGAGATACCGAATCCCAAAATCCAAAATTTCAAATTTACGACTCCTAAAATTTCGAATCCCAAAAACCAGAACAAGAAACTAGAATTCAGAATTCGGGATTTTAGAATTTGGGATTTTGACACCAACCCTTTTCTGAATGTGGATAGTTGTAATGGAGGTAATTCGGGATTATGGCTTTTAGGGATTTTGGAATTTGAGATTTTGGTACTATCCCTCAGAAAATGTTCCAAAACTTGATAAAATTCTTCAACAATTCCCATAAATCTCTGTACTTACCCAGAATTTTAAAGGAATCTTGTTCAGAATCCACTAAGATTCACCAAATGCATTTGGCAGAGAATTTCGTATCAAAAATTGGAAAGAAAATTTTTACTCACTTAATCGCAAAACACTTCTGACAACTGGGACACTTGAACTTCTTCATCGGCTGATTGACGTGCATTGTCATGTGGGCAGCAATTTGATGGTGCTGAATGAATCCTTTGCCACAGATTTGACATGTGTACGGCTTCACATCCAAATGTTGTTTGGAATGGGCGATCATCGATCCTTTTTGGGCAAATTCACGGTTGCACAGGTGACATTTGTACGGTTTTTCGCCGGTATGCTGTCGTCGATGATTGATTAGCGATGCTTTGGACGAAAAAAATCTCGAACATAGATCACATTTAAAGTCCGATTCGACATGGGTGCCCATATGTTTTCGCAAATGGGAATTTAGGGAGTACTTTGATTGGAGCACCTTGTTGCATATGTCACAGGGAAATGTTTCGACGTCGTCCGGTGAATGTTTGACGAGTGCATGGCGCTAAAAAGATTACAAATTTGATAAAATTGGCGTGGTGATGTTGAGGCAGTGATTACCTTCAGGCCATCTTTTTGTCGAAAACTCAATCCACACTGATCGCACGTGAATGGCTTCTCGCCGGTATGCCGTCGCATATGGAACGTCAACGATTTACTTTGGGTGAATCCCCGTTCGCATATCTCGCACACATACGGCCGTTCACCGGTGTGGATGTGCATGTGCTGTTTGAGGGAACCATTTTGGGTGAAGCCACTGCCACATGTCGGACATATAAACGGTTTGGAGCCGTCGTGCGTTTGCATATGACGCAGTAGATTCGTTTTTGTGCTAAAGTCCTTGTTGCATTTGGTACAGATGTGCGTCGAATCATCGGGCGCATATAATTTTCGTTGTGGTTTCTCATCAATGATGAAGACCTACATGGAATCGAATCATTCATACAGACATTGGACAGTGACAGGTTTTGATTTTGAAATTACCGGCTCCGAATAAATATTGTCCGTTAGATGTTCCTCGTCGCATGGTTGTTCGGCATCATCGGCAATCGTTATATTATCGCCATCGGTGACCACATACTCTGCGTCCAGTTCATTATCATCGTCAAAAACATTTCGGTCATCATCTCCATTATTCTGTTCCTCTTCTTCTGCTGCTTCTTCTTCTTCTTCTTCTTCATCTTCTTCTTCTGCTACGACATGCGATTCTTGATAGATAATATTTTCTTTGATATCAATTTCAGTTGATTGACATAGAATTTCTGATTTTGGCAATAATTTCTCTTCTGCTTCCGGTTGATATCCGGCTTCGGTTAACAGTTGTATTTCATCATCGTGCTCTAGCTGTGAAACATCAATCGATGGAATTGTCTAGAATTTGATAGCAAAGATTTTGATATAGAAAATTTCCCCAGCGTTCCTTAAAATCTCTTGGAATCTACCAACCTGCATGAATTTGGTGTTAACTTGCAAAATGAACGATCGCAAATGTTCTTCGGATGATTCACATTGTTTTTTAAAGTCATACGCCAGTTTGAGGCGTCCCAAACATTTTCGGCATAGCTTTTCGGGTAATCCGTCGTCTTTGGTTAGCTGAAACATTTTTTTTTGTTTTTGATTTTTTTTTTTTTTGGTTTTTGAATAAAACGAAACCATTTTGTGAACGCAACCGAAATATTCACAAAAATTGTCAAATTCTGCCATCGAATCGAAACCGTCCTTTTTCTCTTTCGATAATTTAATAAACGATTTATTTAAAAATCAAAGTAACGTCCCAATTATAACAAAAAGAAAAAAAGAAAAACCAAATTGTAATAGGTCGAACAAAATTTTCACTAGATTTGACTAAAAATTGACATAACCTCTACTATCTAGTACTATCTACCTACCTCTTGTTGGGTAATAAAAACAAATTTATCGGCCAATGTTGCTTCATTAAACAGAGACTTTCCATCTCCCGGTTGTAAACAGACACGGCAAACGTTTATATCAATTTTTATATTCATTTTTGTGTGATAAAATTAATTATCGAAATAACCAAAAAATAAAAACGTAAATCAATTTTCAATTTGACCACAAATTGACGATTCCTGTTTGTTAAATGAGAAAATGGCGTGGAGATAGATTTTATGGTTTGTTGTCGGATTCTATAGTATGTAGATGTATTCTATATATGGAGATGGATTCTATAGAAATGTTGATGAATTTAAATTACCGCATTTTCAACTACAATTTTTTATCAATTTCCATTGAAATAATAAAAGAATGATAACTTAATTGGATCCTTGGAACAGTTTTTCCTTCAAAAATAATTCCTGCATTCAGTTTTTTCAAGTAAGTTTGCAGGAAAATACATAAAATGTCTTTTTTAGCCTAAAAAAAAAAACTTACAATGACAGCGGCGAAATAAAAAAAAAAAAATGTCAAAAATGTCAAAGTCGCCATTACTGATTTTACATTCTGCACGAACAAAAAAAAAACTGATTGGGGCTGCCAAAGTTTTTTCATTTTATTATTTTTTATATAAAATTAGTTCATAATAATTAAATTAAATCTAGGAAATAATGCCAGAAGAATCAAAACTATCTCACAAATGTCGAAAACGAGTACGAGAGGTAAAGAAAAAAGCTCGGCCAGGTATGTGTGTGTCCATTACATGGGGCCCCCCATCATTCAGTATTTCATCATTAAGTTTGTGGTTTTAAATTTTTTTTTGTTTTTTTTCTTTCTTTTTACTGTAGAATTGGGCGACAAAATAGCATGGACAGCCCTTAAGTATGTGGAGCGATTTCATGAATTTGAACATTTCGACGATAATGTTGAGCGAATCCATGTAAAGGATGTTTCCTGTCAGGAGTTCATTGATAGATACGAAAAAATCTACAAACCCGTTGTTATTGAGGGCGTTCAGGTATTGTTGGGTGTCATTCGATTTTTTCTCGTACCCCCCTTGACCAAGAAAACTTTTTTAGGAAGGTTGGAAGGCCCAACAGAAGTGGACAATGGACCGTTTGGTGAAAAAATATCGCAATCAAAAATTTAAATGCGGCGAGGACAACGAAGGCTACAGCGTCAAAATGAAAATGAAATACTACGTCGAATATATGCAGACAACAAAAGATGACAGTCCGCTGTACATTTTTGACAGTGGATTTGGTGAGGTAATTCATTTTCCCCCGACCCTTGTTCCCGTTATCCTGATTTCCATATAGTTTCGGAGAAGAAAAAAAAAGAAAAAAAATCCCTAAAATTGCAGCATCATCGGCGAAAAAAACTATTGGAGGACTACACAATACCGACCTATTTCCAAGATGATCTGTTCAAGTATTCCGGTGAAAATCGTCGGCCACCGTATCGTTGGTTTGTTATGGGTCCGTCGCGTTCGGGCACCGGCATCCATATCGATCCGTTAGGCACAAGCGCCTGGAATGCATTGGTGTTTGGCCACAAACGTTGGTGTCTCTTTCCCACGCATACGCCAAAAGAATTGCTTAAAGTGACCGGATTGGTGGGCGGAAAACAACGGGACGAAGCTATCACATGGTTTAGTGTTATTTATCCGAAGACAAAGATGTCGGACTGGCCAAGTGACTGCAAACCGGTTAGTGATTTCTGATTTATAATTTTTTTTTCCAAATATTTCTCCTCTTCCGTCTCTGTTCCCAAGTTTCTGGCTTTCTTACATCTACTCTCCTCCCCTTGTTAGCCTGAACGGTAATGTTCTGTTCTCGTCAAAATCGGTTCGTCCCTTCTTCAGATCACAAAGGTTTGATCTCCAATCCTAATTTTCTTCTACTGAAATTCAATGCCAATCTGGAACTAATCATTATTGAGTCTTGGAAAAATCATCTCTAAATCAAGTAGAAAAGAATAGCCAATTTTCACCACATCCAACAGTCCCAGATGTCTCAGTAGGAGAAATTGAAATTGAACTCACCATTCTGGAACTGATCATTACTGAGTCTTAGAAAAATCATCTCTAAATCAAGTATAAAAGAAGAGCCAGAGTGAAGTGCCAAAGTAAATTGAGTATTTTGAGGTGGACATCCCTCTAATTTGGATGGAACTCCACTGATATTCATTAGAAAATTGATGTAGCTACGAACATCCAAAGATCACCTTAAGAATATCCAATTAATAGATTCTTATTCTTATTCTTTGGACATTTTTATTTGGAATTTTCTCAATTCAGCTGGAACGGTTGGTGGTTCGGGTTCCTATCATCTCGCAACACAATTCCATAAATACTCGGGGGAAGAAAAAATATTCCCCGCCAAAAAAATGTAGAAATTTAGAGAAATCTTATCTTAAAATCAACAGATCGAAATCTTACAAAAACCGGGCGAAACCGTTTTTGTGCCAGGCGGCTGGTGGCATGTCGTTCTCAATTTGGACGAAACAATGGCGGTTACACAAAATTTTTGCAGCAAAACCAATTTTCCAATTGTATGGCACAAAACAGTTAGAGGCAGACCAAAGTTATCGAGAAAATGGCTTCGAGTGTTGAAGGTGACCAACCAAACAAAACAAAAAAAACCATTTCGAAAGTGTGTTCAATAACAAACAAAAAAAAAAAAATTTTAATTTAAGGACAAAGAACCGGAACTGGCAAAAATGGCCGTTGCCGTTGATCTACAGGAAAGTACCGGTTTTGCATCGGACAGCTCAAGCAATTCAAGTTCATCGTCCAGTTCGAGTTCAAGTGATACGGACAGTGATTCGAATACGGATAGTGGACAGGAGAGTTTAACGGCCAAAAAGAAAAAACGACGAAAGGTAAATATTGATGGTTTCCTATCAATGAATAATGGTTCGTCGTGATAACGAGCAATTTAAGCGATGACGCGTTTCGATGCCAAACAGTAAAAAAAAAAAAATTAAAAAAAATTAAAAAAAAACAAAAACAAACAAAAAGTATTCTCAGCCATTTTGTTGTATGGTTTGGTTATAGTTTTTTCGACATTTTGTTTTGTTTTTTTTTTTTATTATTATTTATTTATTCTTATTACAATGGAATGTTACACAAAATACATTCCAACAGAATTAATTTCTTTTGTTTTTTTTCTTCTATGGAATTACACAACAAACAGGCACAACAACAACAATTTTAAGCATTCATTTTGTACATTTCTTAAACCAAAGGATTTTATTTTTTATTTTTTTTGATTAAAAATAGATTTTTGAATTGATGCATATGATTATCTTGTAAACTATCACGTGCCTTGCAGCAAATAGGTTAAATATTTAATATATTACAATATACAATAACATAATTGAATATAGAAATTTTTAAAATGGTCCGATTCTTTGTCATTTATTTGCTTCATGGATTGGAGGCCACTGTTAGACAAATCAACTAACGAACTAAATAATTAACGACAAAGATAGGGTTGAGCCGCCAAAAGAAAATCAACTGTAACGATAGATTTTAATGTCCTGAAGAATAGCAGGTGGTGCTTATAGCGGATTCTTTGTCATACATCCTGCCTTAGTGAAAAGTGAGAACACTTTCTTAAGGAAATACTGAAACGATTTTGTTCTAAGAAAGAGAGAGAGAGAGAGGTAACATCTCTGCCTTCTAGGTATGATAATTTTATTGGTTTTTCTCCCTGGTTCCATAATTGGACATTTGCTTGACATTCTCTTTTCTTCAATAACAGCAAAGGGCCACTTAAAGATAATTATATAGTTTTGTCTCAGTTCTTACAAACATTAGAAATTTACCGAAACTATCTGAAAAGATCATCTCCACCGCCGCACTGGCAAAACAATCATGTTCCGAATATCTTGAAGATCTGCGGAACTGACTATCCGACTGTAAATGTTCTTCTCTACCATAGGCCCTTCTATTGGTGGGAAATGATTCCCGGATGTGAAATGGTATCTTTCCCTTTCATATAGTGGGTTTTTCGGAATCCAATTTTGTTGTTGTAAAATTGTTTGGGGATGTTCAGAGATCCTTTTGTTGTCTCAGCAAATGCTATATGGTAGTAGTAGTATAATTTAAATTGCTTTCACCGTCCAACTTGATCCAAAGAGCCCGTTGGAAAGGTAAAAGAGTTACTTGGCCTGACAAATGTCAATATACGCCAGCACGCCAAATGCTATATAAAAAATTATTTTAGTCATATCCATCTTTTCCCAATTATCTTGTAGATCTTTTTGTTGCCACAATTTGAGTCTACTTTGCTGGAACGGGTCGAAAACAGACAAAAAAAAACAAAAACAACAAATGCGACATGAAATTCAAAACCAACGCCAATATATGTCACGTGACTTCAAATAAAAATCAGGGTTGCCGACACAACATTTTAGTACTACATTTTTGTTGTCGACATTAGTGAACCATCCCTTTTATTATTTTTTTTTTATAAGCTGACGTTTCGAACATACAGTAAATTTTTTGCGGACAAAGTCGCCGTCCGCAACAAACGATAAAAAAGGTTTCAATTCAAACTGTCATTTCGTATAATTTAACGTCGCGCCGTCAGTGTGTGTGTTGCCGAATAGTGAGAAAAAAAAAACATCTGAATTAACAGCGCCCGTCAGGAAAAAAAATTCAATTTTTGTTTTAAACTCGGATATTTTTATAAGTTTTTACATGGAAAATTTGCGTATTGAGTGACAAAAATTATTTGTGAAACATTTGCCAATCAATTAAATCATATGTGCACAAGTTAATTTCGTGTTTAATTGTGTCCGATCGCATTGAACAAAAGCTCCACAATTCCAGCGATAAAAATATGGATTCAATAGAAATCGGCAAGAGCGTCAACATAAAGAGAACCGATGGTAAAAATTTATACAAAAAAAAAATTATATTTTTCCTTCTTAATTTTCGCTTTTATATTGTTTTTGCATATAATTACTATAAATGGAATGTTGTTGGGCCATTTTTCTATTATTCGATTGGTAATTTTTGCAAAATCAAAACATATTTTTTTATTGTTTTCCAGTGTCTTACAAAAAGAATCTCAAATGATTTATAAAAAAAAAAGATTTTACTGTTTTTTTTTTTTTTTTTTTCTTCAAAGTGTGCGTATGCGATGACTAAACATGTAACGGCCAATTTTTCAAACAAATTTTATTAAAAATAATTTTTTTTTTTTTTTTTACTTCATCGATGATTCAGCCGCTTGTTGTGTGTTGGCTGATTTCTTCAATGTGTTTAATTAAATTTTTTTTTTTTCATCATTTCTTTGAATTGCCATCTAAGATTATTTACCGTTTCAAATTGAGCCAATTACTTGCCGTGACTGTAGTTATCTGAAGAAAAAAAAAACATTTTCTCTGTTGTGTACTCACACAATTTCAACTGCAGAATATTTTTTTTTTTTGACATCTGCCCCAAATTATATTTTTATTTGCATCTAAGCTAAACACACAGAATTTGTTGGTGCACAGAAACCGCTTAAATGACCTTTTCCACCGATACTTTTTATAAATACCGTCTCTCTCTCTCTTTCTCTCTCTGTCACTGTAATTTATCGCACATTTGCCGAGCACCAACTCTATATTAGAATTATTTGACAATTGAATTAGGAGGAAATGTTTACTGTGCTGCTTTTGGATGTTTGGATCCCCTATTTATTTGAGATTTTAATTAATTGTCGCGCTAGTTGATTGGCATCTATTTTTGTATAGTAACAAAAACAAATGCGGCTCTCTTGTAAAGGAAATTTTATTGTTGACGATAAAAGTTCATCATCATCATTATCATTATTATCATCGATTATGTAATGGATTTGCGAGCATGTACCTACCTAGTTAATGAAATTTTTTTTTTTGTATGTTTTGCCTTTATTCGTACTTAGATTGAATATGGGATGGGATTGCATATAAGTGCCACCCAAAGATTTTTTTTTTTTTATGTTTTTCATCCATCACCCACACGACATGTTACAAGGTATTAAAAATCCAGTTATTATGATTTCTAAGAGTTTGTGCGCAATTTGTCGCATAACAGTTATAGATCGAGTCCTTCGAAGGAGATTGGGAAGAGATGCGGATTCTATGTGGAATTGTTGGTTTCAATTTAATTTAATCCATCCAGATAGTGTCCAGATTTAAAATAAAGAAAAAAATATTTCGACATTTCTTCATACAAAATTTAAGCCTGCCTAGAGGGCAACGAAGAGGCGAGATTCTTAAACTCCGCAACAAAATTTGGTAAGGGGTCATTCACCACTCCCATCACCATTTTGACATTTCTCCATACAAATGTTGAACCCGCCTGGAGGGCAGGGAAGGGGCTCCATCCAAAAACTCCCGAATAAAAGTTGGTAAGGGGTCATCGCCCACTCCCCTACGACTTTTAAAATTACAGAAAATATATTGACATTTCTCCATACAAATTTTAAACCTGGCTGGAGAGGAGCATGGGAGGGGCGACATTCAAAAACTGCGGAACAAAAGTTGGTAAGGGGTCATCATCCACTCTCCTCCCCATCACTTTAAAAAAAAATATTTTTACATTTCTCCATACAAACTTTAAAACCCCCTGGAGGCCACCAGATGCGCGACCGCCAATTAGTTCTAATTAGTTCCATAGCTGTAGAGTCCATAAAGTAAAGTTTAGCTCGAAAAAGTCTCGCACTGCTGTCTCCCTTACTATCCGTTTTTACCATTATCCTGGAATTGATGCTGGTCCAATTTGTAAAAGAATTGGAATGGTAAAAAATTGGGATCTGAGAGCCCGAGACTGCTAGAGAGGAACGTTGATGTGAAGGTGAGGAATTTTGTTATTGTTGTTGTTGGAAGCTATACATATATAAGAATCTATATGAATAATTCTATCGACTCTTATGGTCAGAGATAAAATTCCTTAATTTTATTTTAGGATGACAAATATGTCTCGCCCTGTATCCCGACCAGTGGTTTAGATTAACTGAAAATACGTCTACGGAGAACGAAATGTCAAATGTTCATTTGGTTGGTCCTGAGATTTCATCAGATTCAATGAAAATGAATTTTCTCAAAATTAAAGTGATCCAAGGAAATGTCGGAAAAGGATCCTCAAAAATTAATTGTTAAAAAAAAATGTCTTTCCATTAACCACGTGACTTAAAATGAAAAATCTCCATAAAACATGCACACAAATTGGTGTAATTACAATTTCGGCCACTTAGGAGGATGTTTATGGAAATTCCGCAAATTACATTTTTTTTTTGTTTTCACAGTAGGAAAATTGAAGAACGGCCTCCTCAGCTCTCACGCTATATAAGGAAATGGAGAGTAATTTTGTAAAATACATTTTTTGCCGATTGTTTCTTATGGAAATTCTCAAGGACACATATTCAATAAGTGTTATTTTAATTTCGAAACTATATTAAGGTAACGATACAGTGGCGGCTCGTGAGACAATTTTGAATTTTCCATATTATTAAAGATATCTTTTTGAAACTTTCTACTTTTATATGGTTTTGAATTTAAAGCATTTTTGGCGAAATGAAATTTTTGGAAAAACTTAACCCTTTAAGGTCCATATATTTTTTGAACATGAAAGGGTTACTTAAGAATTTTCAAAGGGCTATCCACCGTTCTAAGAATTTATTTGTCAACACTTTCGTAAATTTTGTATGGACCTTAAAGGGTTAACTTTTTCGAAAAATTTTATTTGGCAAAAAATGCTGGAAATTCAAAATAATATAAAAATACAAAGTTTCAAAATCATATCGTCGGTATTAGGAAAGTTCGAAATTGTGTCATTTTTTGTAAAAAAAGATCAAAATTGTGTCATTTTTCCAAAAAACACTTAAGATCGGTGTCCGATCAATTGTTCCATTTTCTTCGATCAAAATTACGTAAGTTTTTTATTTTTTAAAAAGTCCCATGTTGTAGGGGAATCAATAATTCTCACGAGCCGCCACTGGTACACTTTCAAGTATGCATGTGTCTCAGCTCCAAATATTGTTTTTTACAAATACCTAAGAAACACTCATCTTTATTTAAATAAAAACAATAAATATTAGTCATGCACACGTAGCACACATAAGTAAAAGATCTGTTTTTGTTTATTTTGGGGCGATGGGGTACGGGGGGGGGGACCTTTTGTTTTAAAATATTTCATTAAATCGATTTCGTGAGTTGGTGGCCCTCTTCTCTCTCTCTGTTCCTCTATAGATTTCGTCATAATTCAACAATACTTTGCATATTATAACAATAAAGTGCATTTTAAATTTTTATTTTCATTAATTGAAGTCAATTTCCGTTTGCCTTCCTACTCTACACAATAATTCGACATCATTCAATAATTATTTGTTTTTTTTTTTTTTGTTGTTATTAATATGCAAATGTACTCCACTAAGAGGTTGAGAAGTTAAGATGACTCTCGGAAAAAAAAACAATTATTTTCCTTTGTACTTTCCAAGATCAATATTATTTCATCCTTATAAGGCCGCATCGACAAGGTTAATTGCTTTGCCTGTGTTGAGATGTATAAGTGCTGTGGAATGGGAAACAAAATCTGATTTTTTTTCAGTTATTTGTTGTAAAATTTATCTACAAAGTAAAATTTTGTTCTATTGGATAAAAGCATTTAAGTATTTGTCAAAGACAGAAAACTCTCAAAAACAATGTTTGTTGAGTTTGCTCTAATTTTATTCTACTTGCCATGGCTGATATACGGTAAATTCTTAATAGAATAGAATTTCTTAACATTTTATTTTGAAGAATATTATTTTATTAAGTTTTTTTTTCGTGTACTCGGATTATTCTCAAATATTCTTTTTAGATTTCGATTGTGAATTGAGTTTTTCGTTACTTTTGTATGTGGCTAGAGTTGATATTGAATACGTGTGTGTGTGTGTGGGGGGCACGTTATCTGTTGACTGAATTTTAAAGTTGTAATACATGTTTGTAGTAGGTTTGGTGTTGATGTACTATATACGAGTAGTTTTGTTGTTGTTGTTCCTATTATACAGGGTGTTATGGAATTTTCAAAGAAAAGTGTGTTTTTCCAAAAAATGTACATTTTCTGAATCCGGTACGGCAACTACATCTGTTGTAGAACGTTTTCATATACAATCTTGTGGGCTTGACCAACTTTTATTCTTAACATTAACAATATGGAAGATTAAGGCTGAAGGAAGGTTGATCATGGCACACACAATAAGAAATATGGACGAGAAACTTCGAACTCTAGCGAAATATGCAAAGAAAATTTGTCTGAAAAATAAATGCTGGCAAAACTAAGCTGCCACACGCATTAATACAGAAACCAACTGCAATCTCTCCATAGATGGCCAAAATTTAGAAGAAGTGGACGAATTTTGTTTATCTTGGAAGTGTAATAACAATAGAGGAAGTAGCAGGGTCCAGAAAATCAGAAACGCATAAGGAATGCTTAGAAAAGTCTGAAACGCTCCACAAATCTCCAGAAACCTAAAATTGAGGATTTTCCGTACTAACTGTCTGTCGATTCTATTATACGGTTGCGAGACCTGAAAAGTAACAAGCACCATCACATCAAAACTCCAAGTCTTTGTGAACAAGTGCTTACGGCGTATAGTTGGTGTGAGGTGGTCAGACAGGGTTAAAAATGAAGAACTATGGAGAAGATTGATGCTCAGGTTCGTCAAAGAAAATGGAACTGGATGGGATACACTATCTGTGTCTCTCTTTTTCTCCGTTTTAAGGTTTAGGAAGATCCGTTGCGTTTTGCAGGTCTAAACCAGAGGTCTTCAGATTCTAGTGTGGTATTGGTTGTTGTTCGTACAATTGAACAGATGCTCCGTGGGGTGTGATCTAGTACAGCAACTTGGGCAGCTATTTGCAAGTTGTTGGGTCTAGTCTATATTATCTTAGACCATTCCGAACGCAGTTGGGAAAGTTTTAAACGTCGCTACCATACCACTTATGGTAAGATATTTCGGAACATGGATAGTGGGTGATCGGTAGTGCTATGAGAAGGAAGGGAGGGGGATAGGAAACGATTTGGATTTGGATTTGAGGCTCTATTTCTGTCTTTCTACCAGAAAAATTGTTTGGACATTTGGACTATGATTTCTAGATTTTGAAGATGCCACGCCCCTATTTGTGAATATTCTTCGATATTTCACTACGAATTCTTTAGACATCCCTTTTTCGTTGATTGTCATATTTTTTTTCCTTTTTTTTACAAGGAGGGATTTGTCTTATATAAAATCACTTCCAACGGAGTATGACTCGCAATGACATTGGAATAATTACCACGAATGGCACTCGGAATGGATCACTGGAATGACACAAACAAATGTCCCAGGAATGACTTATTTAACACCTCGTTTGTTGGTTTTTTTTTCACTTCCCCCAACTTAATAGGTGAAAAGTGGATTTTGTTAGCCTTCATAGAACGATAGCAAAAATTTCTAGCATGAAAATTTGATTTTTACATAATAAAAAAATTTAACAACTTTTTTCGATTTCTTAATAATTAATTTTCTATCCAAAAAGAAACGAAAAAAGAGAAAAACTTTTTTTTTGTTTGTAATCAATATAAATGACGTAAAAGTAAAATCATGAACAAAGTTATTTTCAACCTCCAGAGGTAATCATTTGCGTAGGTTCCCTTTAAATAATAAAAAAAAAAAAAACTAAACCAGTTCGATATTTACTTATTGAGTGTTTTCATGTCATAAATTGTGGAAATTAATAGCAACCAATTGTTAAAATACTTAATTTTTATTTAAACAAATGACTTTTTTTGTAATTTTAAATTTTAATTAATCACAATTAAGTACCCCAATGTGTGTGTGTGTGTGTTGATAAATGGATAATTTTGCCAAAAAACAAAACGAAATCATGATGAAGATGATGTCGCAAAAACATCAATTATAAAGTCAAAAAAAAAAAAAACCATCAACAAATGTGGGGACCCATCACAATGGTTTTATACATACCCAGCCAGTGGCGGTTCGTGAGAATTATTGATCCTATCATCATGGGACTATTTGAAGAAAAAAAAATTACGTCATTTTGATGAAAATGGAAAAATATTTATAATATTTTCAATTTCCAGTATTTTTTGCCAAATAAATTTTTTGGAAAAAGTTAACCCTTTAAGGTCCATACATTATGAACATCAAAGGGTTAATCAAAATAAAATTAAAATTCAACAAAACTTATTCAGAGAGAGATTCTTTATGTTTCTAGCGCATTAGCATAATTTTAAAAGTTAACCCTTTAAAGACACCATTTGTCCCTAAAAGGGTTAACATTTTCAAAAAAATTAAAAATTTACGAAAGTATTTACAATTAAATTCTGAGAACAGTGGGTAGCCCGTTGAAAATTCTTGATTAACCCTTTCATGTTCAAAATGCATGGACCTTAAAGGGTTAACTATTTTCAAAAATTTTATTTGGCAAAAAATGCTAGAAATTCAAAATAATATAAAAATACAAAGTTTCAAAATCATATCTCTTGTATTGAGAAAGTACAAAATTGTGTCACTTTTTGGAAAAATCGCCGAAAACACGATGTTCGGTGAAGGAGCAATTTTTTGTTCCATTTTCTTTCATCAAAATATGACGTAAGTTTTTTTAAAAAAAAAAAATAGTCCCATGATGATGGAATCAATAATTCTCTTTCGAGCCGCCACTGATACCCACCACACCTACATTATCCAATCCAATCCAAATAGAATTACCAGAAATGATGTAATTATGTTCAATAAAATAATTACTGTCATCATCTGTGCTTGGATGATAAATACAATAATTTGTAAATTAACTGGCTATCAATTAAATGTAATTAACGCACATATTTGGTATTAATTTCGAGTCTTTTTTTTAATGAAAATTAATTAAGTTAAAGACATTAATTTACATAAAAACATTTTTAAAATTTTGATTATACAATAAAAAAAAAATTATTTAAAATTACGAAATTTCGAGATCCAAATTTGGAAAAATGTTCATTGACCAATTAATAAATTATTTTTGGTATATTTTGGCGATTAGATAGAATGACAAGGATGTGCTGGTATAAGTATTTACATAAAAAGACTCATATTTACAGTTGTGTTTTAATAATTTGAACATCGAACTGTCAACAAAAAAAAAGACTGAAGAGTTAAATACAATACAGCGTCAATGTCAGCCTAAGCGTCAAGCGATCAAGTTTTCAAGAGAGTACATCTGTCAAAATAATATTTTGTAGTGAAGAGATGCCTTTTGTTGTAAATGCACTGAAAAACAGTGTATCTCCACTAAATTTTAATCGATTTTAAATTTCGAAAATGCCATAAAATTGTGGATATTAGAGCAATTCACGTCCATTTAGCCGATTTCATTTATTTAAACTGTTTCGAAGAAATAAGCGTCAAGCGATCAAGTTTTCTATATACAATGGTAGCGCTAACGTCAGCGTCATAATGACAGTACCTACATCTGTCAAAATAATATAGTAAAGAGATGCCTTTTTTTGTAAATGCATTGAAAAACAGTGTATCTCCACTAAATTTTACCCGATTTTAAATTTCGAAAATGCCATAAAATTGTGGATATTAGAGCAATTCACGTCCATTTAGCCGATTTCATTTATT